>LPNX010760923.1:167044-208859 GCA_001517045.1 Pseudotsuga menziesii | reverse complement strand
GGGCTTGCTTTAGCCCATACAATGACTTTCTCAACCTACACACAAGAGAAGGGTTAGTAGAAAAAACTTGAGGCTGCTGCATATATATCTCCTCAGTGACATCTCCATTCAGGAAGGCACAANTCTGGCTTGTGCCCACTCCATGCTTCGAAGGGAGTCATACCATCAAGCTGTTTGTGAGGCACCCTATTCTGAATATAGGCTGCACAGTTGATAGCTTTGGTCCAGTACTTTGGTGGCAAAGTTTTGGCCTGCATCATGCATGTTGCCATCTCCTTCAGTGATTTGTTCTTCCTCTCAGCAACACCATTTTGTTGTGGTGTGTAAGGGATAGAATGCTGCATCTGAATACCTACATCTGCACAATATTTAATAAACTCGGACTTGACATACTCACCACCATTGTCAGATCTGAGGGCCTTGAGTTTCCTTCTAGACTGGTTTTCAACCAAAGCCTTAAAGACTTTGAATAGGCCAAAAACTTCAGACTTGTGTTTCAGGAAGTGAACCCAGCAATACCTGGAAAATTCATCAATGAAAGTTAATGCATACTTGGCCTGACTCATAGACATATGAGGGAATGGACCAGCAACATCACTGTGGATCAGCTCGAGGGGTGCAGAGGTTCTCTCATGACTAGCTCTCTCAAATTTGTGCTCTGGGTGTTTTCCTAGGATACAGCCTTGGCAAACTCCTTTGGAAAATTTTATCTTGGGAAGCCCTATGACCATTTCTTTTTCACTAAGATCAGACAGATACTTGTAATTTAGATGGCCAAATATTTCATGCCACAGCTTGCTGGCTTCATTAGCATGAATGAGAAGAGCAGAGGGGTTTGGGTAAGGTAGGAAGTGTGAGAACATGTATACCTTTTGAGCATGATTCGCAACTCCTTTTGCAATGACTCTACCAGTTGAAATCTCTGTGATCTCAACTTCATCGGGGGAGAATATGACCTTCTTAGGAGACCCAGTGTGGGTCATATGGTACACTGACAGGAGGTTGGAGGTGAGACCAGGTACATACAGCACATTGCTGAACTTACCATGATCAAGATCTATCCTTCCTTTGCCTTTACTTTCAGTGAGAGAGTCATCTCACAGTACAATAGATGGTCCTTTCGACATATCCAGTGAGGAGAAGGCCTCCTTAGTCGAAACCATATGTCTTGAAGCTCCAGAATATATGATAAAACTGGGTGAGCTTGATGTGCCAGCAACTAGAGCATGAACTCTCTCTCTGTCATCTGAACTTGATCCTCCTTCTCTCTTCTTTGAGCTTTCTGGAAGGGAGATGCCATTCTTCTCCAGGAGATTGGTTAGCATGTCTATCTACTTTTTCATACAAGAGCTTTCAGTGTGATTTCCCTTATTGCAATATGCACACTTGTTCATTTCACCTTTGTTCTTCTTCTTCTGGTTATTCTTCTTGGGACCTTGTTGATCCTCCGGATACTGTTTCTTGTCTCTCTTTTGCTCAGGTGGATTTTTAGCTTTCCTTTTGCTTTTTGAATCCACCATTGAATCTCCAGCAATCAAAGCTTGATCTTTGGATGGTTTGATGGTGCCCATCATCACCAGCTTGTCCTGTTCTTGTGTGAGAGATTCCATGAAATCTGCAAGGCTAGGCATCTTCCAGGCTCGAGCTGTCAGTTTTGTGGCATAGAAGGTCGAAACAAACACTAAATAATCAGGGCCCAGCTTCGAGAGGATGGCCATTACGAGCTGATCATCTTTCTTTTCAATACCACACTATTTCAGCTACAAAACTAGTGCTTTGAACTTGGAGAAATATAGCTGCAGGGATTCAAAGCTTGTTGGACTCAGAGAAATCAGCTCATTTTCGATTTGATGTCCCCTCATCTCATCTGTCTTTCCAAAAATATCAGCAAGCTTCTCCCATACTTCATTCGGTGATGTCAATCCATCGAGATGGAAAAGGAGGTCTCTGGAAATACTCAGGCACAGGAGGCCATAAGCCTCATCCCTCCTATTGTGCCATTTTATCTTCTCTGCAGCTGCATTGGACTCTGCTTCTGTTTCCATAGTCACCCTGTAGAGGCCTTTCACTCTCAACATTATCTCCATCTCCGCTTTCCATTCAAAGAAATTGAAGGGAGTCAAGATAGTTTTATGTGATTGATCCATAGCTCTAGAAAATCTGTCCCGGCTGTCAGTAGAAGGCTCCCAATCTTTGATGTCGAACCTGCAAAACAATTTTTGAAGGAGAGAAACAACCTGCAATGGCTATGATACCATGTGGAAATTAATGCCACCAATAGATTAATTTTACTCACAACAATTATCAATTGATCATGCAAAATTGCTAACAAGAGAGACTGAATATGGAGTTGTAACACTAAATTGTATTAACTGAGTGTACAATAGCCAACCCTGTAATAACATAGGTTTTTGAATAAATAGAATACATCAAGAAAGCGAATGCATGAGGAGGCATCCAAATCTAGCATAAAGCAGGCTTACCAAAAATAAGCAAATCCCCCATAGGTGTAAAAAGTTGATCCCAAATCTGTCATGGAGCTCACGAATTGGAAAAAAGGCATAGGCAAGCTAAAGAGTGGTGGAATGGCATCTCATACATGCTTTTTCATGGAGAAAAGAGAGGAGGATGTGTAGGACAAAAAACAAGTCAACCTCACCTAGTCTAGCTTTTCCTTTTGCCTTAAAACACTGAAAAAGCAGGCAATAAAGCAGAAAAAGCAGAAGGGCACCTAGGAGGCTAGGAATAAAGTAGAATTGATTCCTTTAGCTCTCCCATGCGCTACATGAGTCAAATGTGGCAATTTTGACCTCTATGGATAGGCAAATAGCAATTTGCACAAGGTGGGACACATGAACTAGGCAAATAAGACAAAAATAAATGAATTAATGTCTAAGTGGGTAAACTATGGGTTGATTATTCTAACACAAGCCTTGTATAAATATCTAATGTGGAAATTGGTCACAAAAACTTCAAGAGTTAACTATAGTCATACCACACTAGGTGCTTAAAACTCAAGGCCAAGTGCAAGTACTACTGATTTTGATGGCATGGTTACTCCTCAAACATGGATTCTTAGATGAATGACTTATACATTAATTCTTAAAGTGTATCATGGGTTATTGTAAATATGAACCCACGGTTTCTTTATGATCTTAATAATGATTTCCATATACAATTAAAAAATGTATGCAAAATTGATAAAAGCTATATTTTCAAATGTTATATAACTAAAATCTTTGACCTAAGATTAATGAAAATAAAAAGAATGAATTTCAATTGGGTATTTACATAAGATTTCATCCAGCCTATGGAGGATAACATGTCACAGGTTTTCACATTGCAAATTAGCATTCACCTGTTCAAGTATAGTGAAATGTGGCATAGTTTTTTCAAGTTTTGATGCCTATCTCATAATGCTTTGAATTCTTTTCAAACTAATCCATTAAGAATATTGAATATGGTGAATTGGTTAAGCCATAGAAAATGGTTCTCCATGCTCCAAGTAGGGGGTTACATCATGCATCCTTGAACCATGGTAATAGAGGCCTCTTTGTGTAGGGAATATAAATATAAAAAACCATTGATGGGATTGATTCCAAGGAAGAAATAAGCTTTCTTATTTTTCCTTACTACTGAAGAGGATGACATGGCACATATTTCCTTATTTTTCCTTACAACTGAAGAGGATAAGATTTTTTGTTTTCCTATTGTATTTGTATTAATTTTCATCCAACCTATGGAGGATAACATGGCACATGTGTTCACATTGCAAATTGGCATTCACTTGTTCAAGTATAGTGAAGCCTACCATAGGTTTTTCAATTTTTGATGCATATCTCATAATGCTACAAAAAATTTATGTTAATGCCTACCTCCAATACTGTAGTCAAAAGCATTTGTCAGTCAGGAAACACTATAATGACAAGACCATTAGTTTTGATTTATTTCAAATGTGCAATAATTTCACCATATCTGCAGGATTTGGCAGTAATTGGTGCCTATGGATTGATCACTGGAATTCCCATTGTGTTTTTGGTGGATTCAAGTGGACTTTCTTAGCAATGTGTATTTGATTGCTAGTGTAGTTGACTTCATTAGTTTACAAACATTCAAGTTTCCGAAGTCACTATTAGTTGTTATCTTGTATCCCAGATCCCTTCTAGTAATTATTTCAATAACATGTTCTCACCTTATTTCAGGAGTGTGCACATTAGTATATTGTGTATGGAAGCCATAAGAACCATTAGATTATTCGTAGTTGCATATGCATGGTTTCAATGCTAATATTTGGTTCTCATAGAATAATTGTCAATCCTGAAGAGTTTTTGATAAAGGCCTTGGATTCTAATTATGGCAGTGGTTTGGGATTTGTGATATTGTTTTGTCTCGATCAAATTGTTGGGTTATGAATGCTACCTCGAACACTGGATATTATGCATTTGTTCATTTTTAATGCACATAGAATAGAAGTAGACTAAAACCTTATGTTAAAGCAACATAGAAATATAAAGATGCACTAGAGCATAAATATAGTAGACATGTTTGTTGATGTTTCTAGTGCTATGCGCTAGTAGACTCTGTGTGTTGTGTGATCGTTGATCCCTTCAAGCAGTTGTTGATTCCATAAAGTGAAAATGGTGGATCTATGAATTTGGATGGTTGATTTATATATTCTATGTTAGTTTTGATTGACTCTTTGAATTGGCATGGATTGAAGTCTTGTGTATCTTATTGTTTGGTTAGGATCAATTGGAATATGATCCAATGGTTATGACACACACCTAGACAATCCTTGAGCTTTCCAACGGATTCATGGTTGAATTTCAGAATCATGGTTGATTTGATTGGGTTGGTTCATAGTTAATGCATTGCATGTTGCTTACATAGGGATGGGTTGAAAAATGAACCAGGTAAAGTTGAACAACTTTTTTCCCTTACTTGTGCAAGTGTTCATGAATTTTGGGCTCATGCTAGCCTTGTACCTGGAACATATGTCTCCAAAGGTCATTCGCTGGGTTTTATTAGACGATGTTTCTATACTCTTAGATTGATATTTGCAGGAGGTCTTAAGGTTTGATGGTTCTTGTATGAAAAAATATTGCAGGATGTGGTAGTGATAGGATGTTTTATAAGGTAGTTTTGTATAGGATGGGATTGGGACAAGATGTTTTGTAAGGTAGATCTGTCAGACATGACGTGCATTTATTTTACCTTTTAATTAAGATGTAATTGAAATATGTGCATGAATTATCAACCCAAGGTCACAGGAATGATTTTTGAAACAGAGGAAGCCAATGAATTAATAAGTCTAGATTAAAATGAAACTGTTGGTGAATGGTTCCCTACTGAAATCATTGTTACAGAAAACCTTACAATTGATTAAACTAGAAGAACTGGATATAAAATACGACAGATTATATTACTATGCCACAGGAGGAAATCCAGTGACAAGATCTAATTAAAATGATTCTGAAATTCTGCAGAAAATAAATTCTATGGAACCAACAAATAACAACAATTGAATCAAAATGGACTAATCAATATTTAACAACATGCTTCTATTGTTATTGACTAGCAACATAATTCTAAGAAATGTCTAATGTGACCCTTCATCACATAAATGTATTCTTTATATCCAACATTCACTATCCACACATTCCTCATCATTCAATCATAATAATAAAACAATTACACTACCCAATCATATCTCAATTTAATAAGTCACATCTGGCTATAACCGTCACATTGAATTATGAAAGAGACACAACGAATCAATTACCAAACTACATGCATAAAGAAATCCTAACTACAAAATCACTTGACACCAGAAGGGGTCTCTGCCTTCATAGACAGGAGTTGGACAAGCCAATCACTCACACGAAGTTGATTAACACATCCAAAATCAGGAAAATAACAGTTTTATATAATAGAGTTTGATTACAAAATTGTTCAATAGATATGTATGATGGCTAAACTCCCCCAGAGGAGATTCAAAGTTTTTATACATCAACACATGTTGGGTAAAATATGCACTACTTAATTCAACACTTAATTGTAAACCCGGGGGCTCGTAATCTTAGAGGTGTCGGCACAATATATGCAAGACCAAAGTCTACACTAACATAAGCTAACTAGGTATGCAAATACACTCATCATGAAAATACATGATGTTAAACTACATGCATGACTATCATTAGTTAAATGCAGGAATCCAATCTATTCTTATGAAAGCAAGGAAACTATTTAACAACTAGAATTCAAATCTAATCTATTGTTATGCTAATCTATTCTATGAAATGAAATTGCAACAACTAATCTAGGGAAGCAGTCACTTGGTCCGAAAGCAATCTAATCTAATGAAAGTAAATTTAATTATTCAAAACAGGCAACAAATCAACAAAACTATTTCATGAATACATGAACTGTATGCTTATGTAGGGATGAGAATCTACTTAACCATGCGATTAACTACGAAAGCCAATATGAAACTAATTACTGTAAAACAGGAAATTATGATACAAGTGAAAAGAGAAATTAATCTATCTATTCTATGAGCGAAACTACTCTATATTTTCAAAAGAGAAAACTAACCAACTATCCTACTCTAGTTATCAAACTCTATTCAATCATATAAAGAAGATTGAAACACTAATCTAAGGACCATGTGTAAACAAATACTTTGCGATGAATCATAAACTAATGTAAGCAAACTAGTTTAAAAAATCTAATCTAATCAACAACTGATCTATGAACTTGAAATGTTTAATACTAATCTTCTTAATCTAGTGATCATTAATTCAATTCATATTTAATATCATAATGCTAACTAAATACAATCAAATCTAAAATCTACAAAGCATTCAAATTTCAAGCTTTAACATAATTGCAAAAATGAAATAATGTTCAAACTGACTTCAATACAATCCTACCTCTAAAGCATACCTTTGCAAATGAAAATAACTAATAAAACCACTCATTCTAATATGACTCAGAAACTAAATTAAGTAAACAAAAAACTATGTAATGACACAGCAAATAGAACATGTGACAGAAAGTGAACTTGGAAATTGATTTCTCGTTTAATATTTCAATGCTTTTATCAAATTAATAGATTTCACTAACATGATTTTTAATAAGTTTTATACCAGCATAAAGTTCACTGTTCAATTCAATCTTAGAATGAATTATTACTTATAATTGAAACAATTCTAAATTGAACTTGCATTTAAAACTACAGTTAACATTGCAACAATATTGAAGAAGGAAATCAGAAACACGAGAAACAGAACACCACATAACTCAAAACATATTAAGGTGAAAGGAGGTGAAATATAGGAATAACACTTGATAATACTTTAAATAATCTAATCTATGGTCCTAATGATAAACATAACCATTATCTAATTACCACATTCATAACATAATCCAAAAACCAAAGAAACAGGGCTTTAAACAGGCTTAAAACAAAATAAGAACATTGAAGTCTGAACGAAGGGCTGAATAGCACACTGAAAGGTGGGTCTGAATAAAAGAGTAAATAGGTTTTCTGAATGACAGTTTGTAGAGAGAAGACAGTGGAAAATGGCCTAAATGATCTAATTATCGGTTGATTTTGTGCACATGAAAACAAAATGCATAAAGAACAGTAAGTAGACTTATTCGGTAATTGAAATGACAGTAAAATGACTTAAGCTAATTCATGATCATAAAGAAACTATTATCTTATGCATTATTAAGCAAACTAAGATATAACCCAAGAAAATTTATAACAAAACAAGAATGGACAGAACTGAACCTGCTACAAACTAAATCTGAAATATTAAAGAAAACTACTCTGTGTAATTATTAATATAAAACTAAACAACAAAATGTCAAACTGGAAAGGAAACTAGAGACAAACTATGCACACAACCGGTTACTTAATTCAGGAAATGAAACTATGTTAACAACACAACATTATAATCAAACATACGTTACAGGAAATAATGAAATGAGCGATTACAGGAAACCAAATCACATAAACAAATTTAAAATGAAACTATAATAACTGCAAGGAAAGAGATGATGAAAATACACACAAGAATGGAATCAAATACAAATGGAAAAACATTATGACATCAAACAGCTAGTGACAGGAAATGGGCAAATGACTGAGCAAATGGGAAAAACACAGAGGTTTGTTCGGAAACATTTTTCTCCCTATCTATTAATAATTTTCGAAAAATTCCCACGACTAGGGGTAAATGGGCTCATTTGGGAAGTGGGTTTCGAACCATTTCCCCAGATTCCTTACGGTTTGCTCAAACATTTCCCACGAAATTTATCTCCTGGAATGATGACGAGAATGTGATTGTAAATGCAACAAATAATAAACATGAAAAGAAAGATGCACGGGAAGAGTATAAATATCAGAAATGAAAAGGAAATGAACAACTAGGAAGAGATTTATAACTAAGAAAAACTTCCTAATCTACCAAGCTAAAATGAATTTAATTGAAAGCACACACACAACTGAACATCTACTAAACTGAAATTAATAAAATTAAAATACATAAACAAAATTACTTAGCTGACAAACACAAACACAGTTGAACGAGATTGATCTTGCACACACAAGAGTGCACACTTGTCATTGAGGGGCCCTCTCAGGTAATAGTGGCTTCACATTCACGAACTAATCAGTCACCAACGCATAAAAACGAATTTGAAGCAAGAGCAGCAATTCAATATTATCAAAAATGGATTTGTACAATACCAACCCATCTCCAGATCTCTAGGGTCTAATTTATACATGAACAAACAAGTGGGGAAGGATAGAGTCAAATCCCTCAATTTCCTGAGATGTTACAACTAGTTTCTAAATTTAGAAAACGGCCAACCACGTTTTCTGGAAAAGTTGGTTTTAGAGAACCACGAATTTCTCCCAAATGGCTTTGAATTTTCTCAAAATTCCTCTCCGTGACCAAAATGGGCCTATTCTGCACAAAACCCATGTGCCAGAATTTTTAATTTCTCCTCCTTTTGCCCGCAAATCTAGCCCAAAATTTGTCGTCTGTTAAAAACACCTGGTTGGAATGGGCGTCCGAATGAGCGACCGAATGCCTTGTAACTGAAATTAGTTCATAAATCCAGATTCTGAGCGGATTTTCTACTAGTTTGTTGGCCACATTGATGGTTGGGTTCTGGGTTGTTAAACTGTATGTTGGATTCATGTCATGCCTCCTTCACGTGATTCTTAAATTCGTTTGGCGTGAGTTAACTCATGATCTATACATAAAAACAATCCGTTAATTTGAATCAAACTTAAAACAAATTAAATCCAAACTCCACATGTTATTTTATTAAGTTAATGTTTGATGTGGAATAAAGTGATTATGAGGTTGCTCAATATTTTAAGTTAAAATCTTTTGCCATTTCATAATTTTCACATTTTTTAAATTAGTTTGGAACATATCAATTCACTTTGTTTATATTATTACATTTCCATAATTTATCTTCCATATTTACTTTGTCATTATTCACATTAATTATATTTATAAGTGTTTCCTTTGGATTTAAAATAGTTATTTTTTTATTAAAAGGTAGAAAATATTTACTTTAATATTTTGTCTTCTTAACAAGGCTTCTGGTAACTCATGTTTTTTATTTGCATAAGCGGATCAACAAGATTAATGAGAATTGGAAGACACGGGTAAGCCAAACCAATAAACTAACATGCAGTCAAATATAGTTCAAAACGCAGGATTGAATGAAAGGTCAGATGGAGTACTGAAATGTTTATCATTTGCAAAATACTACATTTAATATATAAAAATAACATATTTGTCTTATTTTACATTTACGAGATTTTAATTAATAAAACAAAGTAAAAGAAAACCTTATTGAACATAGATGTATTAAATTACGATAAATATGTCAGAAATTAATGTAAAAAAAATCAATATAAAAGACAATTTTGGAGCCCAACAACACACACGGGAAGAATTATATAAAAAAAAGAGTGCAGTTGCAACTGATTTCCAAATAGAGATTATATGTTGATTTTTAAAGGATCTCATGAGCCAACCCATGAGCCGGTACTGTGAAGAGTGGAATTAGTTCTAAAAATATTTCAGAACAACAACAGATCGATTGGATGACCCAACAAATTACAAATTATTGAAGGGTTCTGCAATTGTTGCGTTGGCTACAGAATCACTAATCCCCGGATTGGCTATGGAACCATGAACACATTCAATATTTTGAACAAAATGATGTATAATGACCAACAAGATCACATTTAATTGACCGTGATCCTATATCGAACCATGCACAATAGCTACTTGCTTCAACTTGAATTTTTCTTGCATGATGTGTATAAACTTGAGACTTATCTGCAAGTCTTTCAACTGTCCACAACTACCCTGTCCCGCAACCTGAAATTGTAATAACAATGAACCTGAAACACCACTTCTTTTGTAGGTAATTACAACAACATAACCATACCAAATCACTAGAAAACAACAAATATTCAAGGAAAACATGATCAATCCTTACCATATCCAAAATGTTGCTAAATGTGGCCAAGGGAACTAATGCTGGTATATGAACAAATAAAAAAGTACATAAATGAGGCAAGAATAAGAGAACAAAAAGTGCCATATACACAACCCTTCATATCCTCCCACCCAAAATGTTTGCATGTCCTCATTAAAACTAGGACTATGCTCTACTAACAGGGGTGCTCGGAGAGATGTTTAAGCATTCATCACTCCACTTATAGGAAGAATACCCTTCTTCAACCACAATATAAAATCTTCTCTGTTTATTAACAATATTCTAGAATTCATTGTCCTCCCCATCCATCCATCACAGGAAACCACAATATAGGAAAATGGAACTGAATCCCAATCCATTTAGTATTATGCACCTCCAAACAGTTAAGATAAGTCTGTAATCTACCGAGGGACCGCTCAAACATTCTAATAGAGAAAGGATCCTTCCTTTTCAATTAAGGAATCAGGGCATTAAATCTTCTTCATAGGCAAAGTAATGCTTCCAATCTGTGGAAGGGGATCCAATTTATGCACTCATGAACAAATTTATTCTAAGCCATATCGAGAAGGGAAACAAATTATTGATCTTGCATTACCTGGTTCCTTCCTGTAAACGATTTTTCAGGTGAGTGGGAACCTCTTACCCATAGAGCATATTCCCATTTGATATTGTCTACAAAATTTGCTACATTATTCCACTTCAATTTATTTCTCATGAAGGACATGAACACCCTCAACCGCAATTCCCTTACATGAGGAATTGGGTCTTAGTCCTCATAATCCACCATTATCAAATTATGCATATATAACTCACCTAGAAAATCTTGTTCTTCATTATTAATTCGGGAAAAGGCTACAATAAACTTGTCCTCTGTCTCAATATGGTCATTATACCCCATGGTTACCATTAACAACGTAAAATATATACATTGGTCCTTTAATAACATAGAGTATATATTCAAAGGAAATATTAAGTTCCTCGTAGACCGGGATAAATAGTTCATGTACTCTTTTTCAAATTTTAATTTTTCAATCTTCTCACTAAGTCTCCTTGTAGCAAGGGCATAGTCATGTTTCTGTAGTTGCTCTCTCATTGTTTCCTGCACTTCCCCATTTGTATGGTCCCTAACAAGATTCAACTGTTCCTCCAATTCACTTGTTTTTTCTTGCAGCTAGGCTACCATATCCTCTAGTTTTTGTTTTCAAGCTTCATCAAATGAGGTATCTTCATAAATCTCCTGATTCTATGTTTTTTATGTTTCAAATCCCTCATTAAGCTCTATAATCTTTCCCACCTACTAATCTCCGCTCCTCCATCACTAAATGTATCTCTTACATATTCACTCTGCTCACTTGCCAATTCCATGACTTCCAATAGGGTATCCATCCTATGTCCTTCTAATCTCTGCCCTTTCACTTTCAGGGCTGTCATTTCTTCAGTTTGCTTCTGATAAGACCTCATTAATTTCCAGTGATCCTTCCTTAGCTTGTTGTATGCTCTTCCATATTTTCCCAACAAAAAATACTGAAATTTCTTCAACCTATTACATTATGTCCCTTTAAATGTAGCTATCTGCCATTTCCCTTTCTTCTATTGTTCCCCTAGGTCTTGCAACTCAACTTGTTTTTCCTGGTTCTTGCTAGTGCCTTTTGGTGTGATCAACTCTCCTGGTCTTCTATAAGACTCATCGTTTTGAATGAACAAATTTTTTTGATGGTGTTGTTCCTTTTGATTCCCTGATCTTGACCTGGTTCGGGACCTTTTCGTTGAGCTGCTTGGGGTTCCAACTTGAAAAATCCTCCTCCTTTCTTTATGAACTAATTTCTTCCTTGGGGTTTTAGGCGTATTTTCTGATGTGTTCCTTCTCTTCTTCGGTGTCTTCCTGGTGCTTGGAGATATCCTAATGAATGATTTATAGGTCTGATTTTTCTTTTGCATACATCTTCCACCAACAATCTAATAAGTCTATGGTATGATAGACAAGTGTCTGGATTATTACTGCTCTTAACCATTCTACACATCAAGTCTAGGGATTTCTACAGAAAATATGACATGTTGTTATATTTGTGATGTATTAGATGACTCAAAATTTTAAAATGATAGGAAAATATCAAACTAAACCGACCTTCACATGTAATAAATTTGAGCATGCAAAGATCCACCTCATCCCATGGAACCAGAAACGAAGCTCGCCGTGTCCCTTTTTCTATTCCTTGCACTACCTCACCAGGTTCCAGGAATTAGTCTTTTAGTAGCTTCATCGATACTCGCCTTTCAAACCATTTTTCTCCCACATGAGGTAACCCGAATACCCTTGCAATCGTCAACTCGTCCACTTGAAATTTTAACCCTCTTACTTATACAACTGCACTGTCATATGTGTGCGCGAACTCCATTTCAATCGCAACGTTTGCTTCCTTCATTTTATCAAAATAATTCAACCATCTTGTATGTTGGAAGATTGTTTTCACTTCTCGTTATTTGCAGACCATATCCGCATTGTCAGTTTCACTTCAGATTTCTCTCCCCATTGTACTACGTCCTTTGTTTCCCTTCAGGTTCTTGCAACTCTATTCAACAACTCAATAATCTTATTGATTTTATGAAGAGAGAAAAGAGTGGGCCTAGACCCTCGGAAGGTAATTTATCATGGAATCACAACGTGGCGTAGTGATGTTCTCTTGGTAATGATTTTCCTAGTGGATCATGAATGGAAAAGTTAATGATCAGTCAAATTTGGTAAGTTTCCCTAGCCCATTTGGTTATTTCTCCAGTGGTTAACTATATTTGAAGGTACCTCTAACTACCCCCCGCCAACCAAACCTATGTATGTCCCCGTGTTAAACGAATGGCTTGACAAATTGTGATTAGTCCTATCGTACTTATCAAATGATAATAAAAGGTGGTTACGTACCTCTATTACCTAAAAAGAAATGCATGATGTTCGATGGTACAATTGATGGTGACGGTGAAGGTTATGGCCGAAGGCTCCCCAACTCACTCTACTGACTAGGTGTACTGTGATGTCGTATCTTTCCTTCCCGGGATGATGGTCTGAAATGATTTTCCAAGGTGGAGTCGAATCTGGGCAAGATTTGATGTGACCATGAATGGCTACTGAAACTGAATTCGTGATGGAGAGGATTGATGCTGCGAGTGATACTGAACTGGGATATTTTCGTTCCATGTGCTAGAGACAGTAATAATGTTGGGCCCCTACAGGTAATATAATATTTTCCGCATGGATGAATAGATTCCAGGATAGACGAGGTGACTGCAATGTGACAAGTTTCCACAATGTAACGAAAAATCAGTTTGTAGCATGACGAAAAGGGTTGTAATGGTGAAACCAAAAAAGGTTATGTGACATTGCGGAAACATTTATGGAGTGGGCCGAAAAGAGGTTATGTAACATTGGAGAAAGGTTTTTGGAGTGGAACGGAAAGCGGTTCCGTAACGTTGCAAAAAGTTTTATGGAGTGGAATGGAAAGGGGTTCTATAACGTTACGGAAAGGTTTCTGGAGTGGAACGGAAATGGGTTCCGTAACGTTCTGAAAAAAGTTTATGGAGTGGAATGGAAAGGGGTTATGTAACGTTACAAAAAGGTTTGTGGAGTGGAACAGAAAGGGGTTCCACATCGTTATAAATGGAGTGAAATATTTGTGAATAGTCTTAGAAGTGTGTATAATTGTGAGGGAAGGGACATCAATGACCAAATGAATCCAAGGACGAGGATGGAAAGGGATGAAAATGAATGAAATATGGGAGATTTATGGGAAAGGGAAAATAAAAGCTTATGTAGAATGCCCCTGCAGAGAATTAGAGATAGATTTATTAGTATCAAAACAACAAACTTCGTTTTTTGTTTCTAACGAGTTGTCCCAGAGAGATTTTCACAGCCCAATTTTTTATTTTTATTTATTTTTATATATTTTTCATTATTTTTTGGACATAGACATAGTTATCTCGAAGTCTTTGGTACACCAGCATGCAACAATGTTTCATATGAACACCTCTTTGAACAATGGTATCCTAAATGGCCTTAAACGATGACCCTTTTCCATATGGAGCGTCCCTTCATCATCAATAGTTTGAGTCGTATTGTACCATTATCATAAGCTGTCTCAATCTCATATGGTCCCAGCCAACAAATGCATAGTTTTCCTTTGAAATTTTTGAACCTAGAGTCATAGAGAAGAGCCCAATCACCTTCTAAAAAATACTTATTTTGATGAATTGATCATGTCACTTGGGTCTTTGTTGTTGGACGATGGCTATCCATTCTATGGCATCTAGTCATAATTCATTGAGCTCATTAAGTTGCTGCAGATGGTTATGTTGAGCCTGTGATAGATCCATGCCTAATGCAGTTCTTAATGTTTTAATTTCAACTTCTATTGGGAGGGTGACTTGCTTACCATAGACTAAATGATAGGGAGTCAAACTTGTAATGATTCTCCATGTTGTTCTATAGTCCCATAAGGATTTTGACAGCCTATAGACTCCAAGACTCTGTTTGTACCTTCCACTTCCCCGTTAGTCTGAGGGTGATATGGTGAAGTTACCCTGTGCTTGATATGGTATTGTTATGTAAGATATTTGATGAGTTTAGATGTGAATTGTGATCCTCCATCGGTAACAATATCTCTAGGGACTCCAAATATGGTGAAAATCTCTACATATAAGAAATATGAAACTTCATGTTCTGTTGCTCATGGAAGTGCCCTGGAATCTACCCATTTTGTCACATAATATGTACATACTAGAATGTATGATTTCTTCTTGGATTGGGGTTTTATAGGGCCAACAAAATCCAAATCCCACTTTTCAAATGGTTCCACCACAAGCTGATTCTGTAGTGGAATTTATTCTTACTGTAGTGGTTGTCCCATTCTTTGGAAGCTATCACAACTTCGTACATACTCTCAGGCATCTTTGGATATGGTGGGCCAATAATAACCCAATTGTAAGATCTTGTGTGTTGTTTGTTTGTCTGCACAATGTTCCCCACATGGGCCATCATGAAAGGTTCTTAGAATTGGGTAAATTTCATCATCTCGAATACATCGACGTATCACCAAGTCAGGTCCCGTATAGAACATATACCCATCGACCCAGGAAAATATGTTGTTGCGTTGAACAATTCTCTGCTTTTCCTTTGGTGTCATATGGCCTGGAAGTTTTCCTCCAACCAAATAATTTGATTCATCTGCAAAGTAGGGTACATTAGTGGATATAGAAAATAAATGTTCATATGGAAAAGCATCATCAATCAGTAGAGATTCTCCAGTGCTAATTATTCTATACAGAAAATAAGCAACCAAGTTATTTTTACCTAGTCTGTCCATTATTGAAATATAGAATTCTTGTAAGAGAAGCAACCATCGAGTGACTCTTCCATTTGTAATAGGTTTATTCATGAGGTATTTAATAGTAGAGTGGTCAGTGTAGACAGTTATTGGGTATCCAGTAATATAATGGCAGAATTAATTTACGGCATAAATGCCAACCAATAATTATTTTTCAGTTGCTGTATAGTTTAGTTTTGCATCCGTCATATTTTTACTATTGAAATATATGGCATATGGTTTATGGTCTTCTTGTTGGCCAAATACTCCTCCTATGACGGTATCAAAAGCCTCTGTTGATATCAAGAAGGGTAGGGATCAATTAGGTCCTCGAAGTATGGGTGTTGTGGAGACTTTTTGTTTCAGTGTTTCCCAAGCTAGTTGATAGGAATCTGGCCACTCAAACTGTTTGTTTTTAGACAGGAGTAGAAATATTTGAATTTTTTTTTAACAGATCGTCTATAACAACTTGCAGGTCCAATAAAAATCCGTACCTCTTTTTCTGTGTGTGGGATTGGTAAGTTAAGGATTACCTCAATCTTTGTTGGGTCTACTTTGATGCCATCTGGAAATATAAGATGACCTAGAACAACTCCTTGTGTGAGCATCATTCTACACTTTTTGCTGCTGAGGAGGAGGTTCAATTCCCTGCATCGTGTGAGTAATTTTTCTAGATTATTCAAAGCTTCTTCAAAATCTCCACCATGAGAGGTGAAATCATAGCACGCGGTATGCAAAGGTTCCCCATGGGCATGTAAATGTCGTTTTCTCTTAATCCTCCGATGCTATACTAATCTGATTGTAGCTGTTGAATCCATCCACGAAGAAGAAACATTTTTTTCCTGCCAGTGTGTCCAACACCTGATCAATAAATGGTAACAAAAAATGGTCCTTATGTGTAGCCTTGTTCAATTCTCTATAGTCGTCACAGATGCGCCATTTGTCATTCTTTTCAGGAACTATGACCAGTGGGGACACCTATTTTCTATCTAAGATAGGATAAATGAAATTTGCAGCCAACAACTGTTGGAGTTCATCTTTGACCACCTCCCTTAATGCAGGATTCATTATGTGTTGAGGTTGCCTAATAGGTCTGCAGTCTCCTTTTGTATAAATATGATGCATACAAAAATCAGGGTGGAGACCCCTCATGTCACTGTAATCCCAGGAAAATGCAGTTTTTTGTTTCTTTAGTATAGAGATGAGCATCCTTGTTTGCTGATCTAACAATGTGGAGTTGATCTTTAATGTCTTGTCGGGTTCAATTTCTACTTGCTTAATCACAGAATCAGTAAGGATGTTGGAATTAGTATCAAGGGTCATAGGTGAACTTGAGATACTGCCAGTTTGTCGTGTATCACACACTGGGCTGAACAACTCCATAAAATCTACAGAAGGGTTGGAATTTGTCATAACCTGACTGGTCAAATCACAGTTGGTTGTTTTGCTGCAAGAAATTGTTCAATCGTGTAAGTTGTAAATCTTTGTATGGTTGATCAGAATCCTCCTCTTTTGTCCCAATGGAAGTTCTTGTTGTATTGTTGTCTTTGCAGGGGGATACAATCTAAGTTCCTTAACAACATTTCCATGCTATATCCACATGTTTCCTGATCGACATCCAATATAGGCATCAATTGTGGCCATCCATGGTCGTCCTGGAATCAAAGATTAGCCTCCCAAGTTTTATTTTGTCTGCAGAACCATAAAATTCGTCGAGTATTCCCATGGATCCACTGAAATGACAATGTCTTCTATAATTCCTTTTGGTTTTACAGAAGATTGGTCATCCAGATGTAAAATAATTGTAGTTTATCGAAGATTTGTGAGGCATAGTCTCTCCTTTGTTTGTTTAGTCATGACATTAATGGTTGCTCCCAAATCTATCAGTGTGTTGGAGAGGGCCATACCATTTATTTACACCTTGACAATGAGACTACCAGGGTCAGAGTACTTAGCATCAAGAGTGTTCCCCATCATTAATTCTACCAAATATCCTACTACATGGACTATTGGGGAATCCTTCCTCTTTCTGCCCGATTTACTCAAACATAATGATGTAATGGCTTTGGAATAAACGAGAATGTTTATAATATCTTGGAATAATGGAATTTTCACACAGACAATTCACAATTACCCTAGGAGATCAAATTCTGACTGATGCATTAGTTTGTCTATAATTAAGCACTCAGGGTATGGTGGAGGTTGTTTTTTCTCTGTTTCTTGTGGTTTCATGGGTGGGATGGGAGGGAGATTATCTCCATACTGAACTGGTGAGGTCTCCAGTGTTTCTTCATTTTCTTCTTCTATAATTATTGGAGAATTTTTCTTGATATTCCTTCCGCTAACGCAATTAGATGTTGTGGTAGTCTACTGCGGAAATGGACTAGGCTAGGTAATTCGGTAGCTCAATAGCCATTACAGGTTGTCCAACCTTATTATTAGGGTTAGGAGCCATATGTGTAGGAAGAAGTGGTATAAGAGGTGGATTGTTCAATGGTAGTGTTAACTAAGGTTGTGGAGGAGGTTGCATTAATGGTTGTATTCGTGCAAATTGGATTTGGGGGGTTTTCATTTGAGGAGGTTGTTGATGATTCCCTAAACTTGGATTTATCTAGTTTGATTTCCAAGGATTTTTCTGTGGGTATGTAGGTTTCCAGGTTGTTGTGGCATAAGCAGATACCAAGATTGGGAGTTTTGTGGAACTTGTGGAGCTTGTGAGACTTGTGGTTGGTGTATTTGCGCACTATTCCAATAAGGATTTAATGATTGCATAGGATCTAGCACCATACCTTAGGGTCTAGGTTTCCATGGGTGCTTTTGAGATATGAAGTGTTACGAACTATTTTGTACAATAGTTGAACTTCCTATTGAGCCGCCAGTTATTGAGCATGATGAATGTTCATCTCTAGATTTCAAAAGTTCTGTGTGCTCTAGAGTTAGCTAGTTTTGGCTAGCCTTTTTTATTTTTTGTAAATACATGTTCATACCTCCTTGGGGAAATTGTAAAAAATGTCCTAGCATTTAATTTTTTATAAAAGTATCAGCTTCTCGGACTTAAGCATCAAGCCGACTAGCCCAAAGTGTTTTTTCCCTTGGTTATTATTGGTTGTTGAACAAACAACTAATAATTTCTGAGTTTTTCACTCACACCTCCAAAGTTGGGGTAGTTGTCTTAGTGTTTCGGCCTTAGGATGTTATTAGAGCCTTCGTGTTAGTGTTTTTCAGCATGCTAGGCATTCGAATTGAGTCATATGAACATGTACTAGGTCCCCCTAGATTTTTGTTGGATTCCGAGAAAAATAATGTTTTTTTTTAAGCCATTTTTTAATGGTTTAAATGGAAAAATTAAAAATGTAAAAAAAGTGTGGTTCGGAGTTCGTTTTCGGCATGGTTGGACTCATTGTCAAGCCCGAAGTAGCATCTTTAACCAAGGGGCCACTTTCACTAGGTTTCGACCAGCTGGAGAATCTTGAAAGACATCATTTGGCTAACAGGACATCGAAGTGGCATTTTAATGCTAGTTTTGGAGAAATTGCACGAAAGTCAAAGTTATAAAAAAGTCCAAAAAATAAAAAATAAAAAGTGAGGTGACATGGCATGATGTCACCATAACTCATGCGATCCTTTAAGTGTAGTAACATTCAAACTTTGGCTTAAAATATGGTTGCGAATTAATTAAAAGAGAGGGTGACGTAAGGATGAGACCACACATGCTTTTGTGTGATGGTGTGAGTGGGAGTGGGGTGGACCCCTCTCCACTTAAAACATATGATTTAAACCATGGTGTATCAAGCTCGAATGGTTGAGAGGAGGTTGACATGAACATTTTTGGACACACGCTTATGTGGAAGGTTGGTGAGTGGAACTCACGCTAGTATGACGTGGACCAATCCACACTTTTAAAAAAAATTTAATGCAAACCGTGGTGCTTCATATGCATACGATTGTGGAGGCTGGGAGTTAGATCGTGTGGTATTGGCGTCAACTTTTGTGGAGCTCACGCTAGCGTGGAGGTGGGTGTCACAGCCCCACTTAGCCGAGCGCTCTTGACTCACTAAGAGGGTGTGCAGCACCATCTAGCAACCTCTCAAGGGCTTGGCCAACTTGATGTTAACTAACGGACTATGCCTACTCATTATGCGGAAACATTTTATATCATTAACTTAGTCATTCATACACATATGCAACAACTGTAACAACACAAGAAAGTATGGAAGTGTTGCGGGTTTCCCAATGCAGAGCCCGTCTTCAATATTTTCACAAGTAAAACAAAGATGCCAAAACCGGCCACTCTCTGGGTGTGCGCCCAACTTGGCTAAAACACACACTTTTACAAAACTGGAAAAACCCAAGTCAACCTCCACTGAGCGACTAACTTGGCTGCCGAAACAAATGTTGCAAACCCTCACTGTATGCTGCTGCCGCACCGTAGAAAACCCAGAAAACGTGCCACTGTCTGAACTTAGCCTCTGCCGCAGTCCAACTGTGCACTGTACCAAAAATGGCTGCCTGCGGTACCCCTACGCAGATGCCTCAGAAACGAAGGTGCGCTTTAGCCAAGCGCACTGTTCACATGAACTTAGCTTAGCTCCCTTGCCTTAGCTGATTTTGAAATGACTTGCACTTCGTTTATTTATAGCCTTCTAGGTGTCTTGCCCATGTCAACTTGCCATCTTGCTTACTGCACAAGTCACCCCTTGCCGGTTCACCAAGTCAACTTGAAAACACACTTGACCACTTAACCGTTCCGTTGGTGTCACCCCACCAACGTGACTTTGACTTAGGCGTTCACGGGTCCGCTTGCCGAAGCCTCTAGAGTGCCGCGCGCACACTTTGCTGGTGAGCCACGCACCCCTTTACTTTGACCAAAGCGCCCATCTCTTTGACCATTGTTCGTTGCTAACCGTGTCGTTGCGCGCGCGCCCCTGTCGCCCAACTGCCGTCATCCGCACGCCCGTGGCTTTACTTACCAAAACGCTCTTTTGCCGGAGCGCCCAACTGTCCGCACGTCCATCCGCACATCCATCTGCACGTTTGTCCGTCCGCACATATCTGTCCACACACTAAGGCCGCGCGCCCACATTACCGAATGTCTACACAAGCTTGCATGCCCAACCGCACACTCAAGGGTCGCGCGCCTCAAAGGTGTCGCGCACCCATCATCAATGTCATCTTTGCCAAGGGGCGCCCGTGCCAAGTCACGTGGGCGCTGACCTTGGGGCGCGCCACATTCCCGACCTCCGTGCCGATGGTGAATGTGGGCGCTTGCTATCTTTGCCAAGTGAGAGCGCAAGTCCATGCCGAACCATCATGACCACGACACCTTGCCCAGGTGTGCCACCTTCCAGGTGCGCTGAAAAACGTGGCTGTGACAGCCTCCCCCACTTAAAATTGTTGCCGTCCCGGCAACGTCAACTGCCGCTACCATCTTGAAACAACCTGTAAAAACCATCATACTGTGTAGTTCTGCCTGTACACTAGTCTCCATTCCCTTCTTCTTCGCATGAACCGGGTGATCAGTCCGCTCCATCGTTTCCGTCGGTCACTTCCTCTAGTCCTCTCTAGAAAAATCTGTCACAAGTGAATGAAGACACCACCTCCATCCACACTTGGCTAAATCTGTCATACGTGAATGAAGACACCACCTCCATCCACACTTGGCTGCGTTTCGGGTTTACTCTTTTTGCAACACCCGTGGTCTGTCTACCTTCACCAAGGGTAGCAACCGTCTCGCTTTCTGCACATAGGTAGAAGAACCGAGGAGATGGCGCACCTCGCCATCTTCCTCTGCACGCTCCCGTGCCTCCTCCTTTTGGCTTAAATATAACAGAAGTGGAATGTTGCCGCCAACAACTCCACCTCCTTCATCAAACAATCTCTGTGCTTCTGGGTCATCTTGCCACACATTTGCTGTAACTGCGTTACAGCCAAACGTACTAGCTGAAACTGTCCCCTCTCCGCACAGTTTTCCTTCCGTAACCTTGCAGAACTTGACAAGTTTTTCCAGACCTGTCATGGCCTTTTCCATGACCCTTTCCATCACGTCAAGTCGTTGTTCCACCTGAACAACCGACTCTCTGCTAGCAAATTGTTCCTCCACAGAAACGACGTCTTCCTTGCTAGTGCCTTCCTTGCCTTTCACCTCATCAAGTTGTTCACGACCTGCGGCTGCAGTAGTCTGCGGAGTGGCTGTCACCGCAGTCACCTTCCGTCCTCCCCCTACCTTCTTCGTGGTCTGCACATGGATGGGCTTCTCTCTCGCAAGAAATGCAAAACTGTTAAGGTGGGGCAGCAACGCTGCCTTCTCCTTTTTCATAAATTCTTGGCCAATCACCACTTCAAAGTCATCGAAGGGCACCATGGTGAAGTCACTCACCCCAGCCCATTCTCCAATCCTTAGAGAAACTTTCTGAGCCACACCTTCAACTCTCTCGACAATTGAATTGACTGCCTTGAACATATTTTCTTTCTGTTCAACTTGCAACCCAAGCTGCTTCGCAACCTCCTCGTTAACGAAGTTATGAGTGGAACCACTATCAACTAGTGCCAAAATCTGGTGACCATTCAACTCAATGGGCACATAAATCAACTCACCGTAATCAGGTTCTGTTGAAACTGGTGCCTCCAAGACAGCGCTCAACACCTGCATCACGCCAACGGATGGTCCACCCTGTTCAACCGCAGTCACCTTCTGCGGCCGCAAAGGACAGTCTCTTGCAAAATGATCCTTTGCGCAGATGTAACAGGAGACTGACTTTTTCTCCTTCTTATCACCGAACTGTTTGGGCTTTTCATCCTCACGTTTGCCTTGAAACTTAGGCTTACCCGGCTGCTCCCTCTTGAACTTGCCGTGTTGCTGTTTCTTGCTGCCATCTTCGTTGCCTCTAGCTTCGTCACGCCTATCTGTTCGGAAGTCATGCAACTTTTCTGTAGCAGAAATTGCCTCAGCAAGGGTCTTAACTCCTTGTCGTCGCAGGTCCACTTGCGCCCAACCTTGAAGACCCTTCATAAAATGATAAAGGCGATCCTCCTCGCTCATATCCTTTATCTCCAACATCACGCTGGTATAGGCTTTGATATAAGCCTGAATCTTTGTCGTATGACGAATCTGCATCAGCTCATTTCGCGCAACCCAACTCTGGTTACCGGGACCAAACTGTGCCTTGAGAGCTGCCTTCATTTTCTCCCATGTCTCAATCTTTTCTGTGATCTTTCCTGAAGCTACATCTTCCGCATGGTTCCTCCACCAAAGCTTTGTTGTATCGGTGAGAAACATCGCTGCCGCATTGACCTTCGCCTCATCTGAACATCCGTTCATCTGATCAAGGTACTGTTCGACATCCCAGCAGAAATTTCCAAGTAACTTCGAATCACGTGTGCCATCAAACGGTTGCGGTTCCTTCATCCTGATTTTCATGGTCATGCCTCCGTTGCCACCACTGTTAGCCAACGCATGTTTCAGTACCGCAATCGTGTCATCTTGACCTTTGATGTGAAGCTGAAGTTGTTGCACAACTTCCTCAAGCTTCTTAACTCTGTCCACCGTATCTTGCTGCACCGCAGCGTGCAATACATCCATTGCCTCCTTGCACTCTTCAACAGCTTCATTGAATGCCATCCGCATCCTTTCCATTTCGTCCCGCATAGCTGCAGCCTTTTCTCCATGAGCATAGAGCGCTTCACTGAATTGCCCCATGTTCGCTTCAATTGCTGCTAGCCTCCATTTACCTTTGGCCTTAGGCTCCCGTTCTTCATGAACGGACTCCTCTCCATCCGAAGGTGCTTCTGCTTCTGAGCCAGAAGCTGGATCTACGTTACGTCTAACCATCTTTCCCTCTACTTGGTCCAAGTAAAGAGTCACGAACCCCGGCTCCTCCAAGTTTCACTGTTGTACTGTCCGCTTCCGTCTACCAATATTTCCCTTCTGCTGCTTTGGACAGTTTGCAAGGCTGCCAAAGACACCTTCCAGTCAAGTCTTGGTTCCGTCTAACTTCTCTCGCACAGCCTTCGTCGTTTCAACGAACTTGGTCACAAAGCCACCGTTGCCAAAACCGGCTCCGGCACTTCTGCTAACCAACTGAGCGCCTGCCTCTGCGGAGCGTTCAGTCTGCGGAGCGCCCGTCTGCCTGCGGAGCGCCCGTCTGTCTGCGGAGCGTCCTGTGCTATCTGTGGAACATCCGCCCTGCGGCACGTTCTGTCTGCGGAGCGTCCGCCCTGCGGCATACTCTGTCTGCGGAGCGCCCAACCTTGCGGTGCGCCCTATCTGCGGAGCGCACACCCTGCGGTGTGCTCTGTCTCTGCGGTGCGCATGCCCTGCGGTGTGCACTGTCTGCGGTGCACCCGACCCTGCGGTGCGCACTGTCTCTGCGGTTCGCGCAGACTGCAGTGCGCCCGCCCTGTAGTGCGCACTGTCTGCGGAGCGCTCGCCTCCTCGCGGAGCGTCCGAACTGCAGAGCGTCTGAACTGCGGACGCCCATCCGAGCCTGCGGAGCAATCCCAAAAATTTCCTCGCTCCAACCACCTGTCGCACAAACTTCGTCAACCTGCGGCTCTGAGCAAAAACCTCCCCAAAGTCTTAGCTTTGATACCACCTGTCACAACCCCACTTAGCCGAGCGCTCTTGACTCGCTAAGAGGGTGTGCGGCACCGTCTAGCAACCTCTCAAGGGCTTGGGCAACTTGATGTTAACTAACGGACTACGCCTACTCATTATGCGGAAACATGTTATATCATTAACTTAGTCATTCATACACATATGCAACAACTGTAACAACACAAGAAAGTATGGAAGTGTTGCGGGTTTCCCAATGCAGAGCCCGTCTTCAATATTTTCACAAGTAAAACAGAGATGCCAAAACTGGCCACTCTCTGGGTGTGCGCCCAACTTGGCTAAAACACACACTTTTACAAAACTGGAAAAACCCAAGTCAACCTCCACTGAGCGACTAACTTGGCTGCCAAAACGACTGCTGCAAACCCTCACTGTATGCTGCTGCCGCACCGCAGAAAACCCAGAAAACGTGCCACTGTTTGACCTTAACCTCTGCCGCAGTCCAACTGTGCACTGTGCCAAAAATGGCTGCCTGTGGTACCCCTGCGCGGATGCCTCAGAAACGAAGGTGCGCTTTAGCCAAGCGCACTGTTCACATGAACTTAGCTTAGCTCCCTTGCCTTAGCTTATTTTGAAATGACTTGCACTTCATTTATTTATAGCCTTCTAGGTGTCTTGCCCATGTCAACTTGCCATCTTGCTTACCGCACAAGTCACCCCTTGCCAGTTCACCAAGTCAACTTGAAAACACACTTGACCACTTAACCGTTCCGTTGGTGTCACCCCACCAACGTGACTTTGACTTAGGCGTTCACGGGTCCGCTTGCCGAAGCCTCTAGAGTGCCATGCGCACACTTTGCTGGTGAGCCGTGTGCCCCTTTACTTTGACCGAAGCGCCCATCTCTTTGACCGCCGTTCGTCGCTAACCGTACCGTCGCGCACGCGCGCCTGTTGCCCAACTGTCGTCGTCCGCACGCCCGTGGCTTTACTTACCAAAACGCTCTTTTGCCGGAGCGCCCAACTGTCCGCACGTCCATCCGCACATCCATCCGCACGTCTGTCCATCCGCACATGTCCGTCCGCACACTAAGGCCGCGCGCCCACACCTAGGGTCGCGCGCCCGTTTACCGAACGTCTTCACAAGCTTGCATGCCCAACCGCACACTCAAGGGTCGTGCGCCTCAAAGGTGTCGCGCGCCCATCATCAATGTCATCTTTGCCAAGGGGCGCCCATGCCAAGTCACGTGGGCGCTGACCTTGGGGCGTGCCACATTCCCGACCTCCGTGCCAGTGGTGAATGTGGGCGCTTGCTATCTTTGCCAAGTGAGAGCGCAACTCCATGCTGAACCGTCATGACCACGACACCTTGCCCAGGTGTGCCACCTTCCAGGTGCGCTGAAAAATGTGGCTGTGACAGTGGGTGCCAATAGGGTGAGGGTGGACCCCTCCCCTTTCATTATTAAGTCTTCGTTTACATGCTTTGGTTTAAAGCTTTCATACGAATTTATATCTCATGCCAAGGATTCCGTACGGTACGGTGGCGTGACGTGAGTTGGGTGAAGCATGCGAGTGTTGGATGTTGGTGGATATTGGTGAATGGTTAGATGTGGTGGTAGCTGATAAATAGTTTGGTAGAGTGTGGTGAGAGAGGTGTCAATCACCTCTTTAGTTGAACTAGTAATCACCCCACCGATTCTTTTAATTAGTGCAGTTTAACTTAGTTCAACTCAGTTAACTCTGGGTTTTTCTTCAGTTCATTAAATCCCCCTGTGGTGTGGTTTTTTGTATAAATAAAAGGCTCTTCTTCCTCATTCTACATGGATGGAAGGAACCTCTTCCTATTGTAATGCTGCCGATATTTTAAGGAATAAAGTTGAAGACTTTGGAGGTCTACCATGTGCAATTGAATGAATGCTTGTGCTATGAGGGGACATTGTAGAAGTTTGATTTTATTTGCTAATATTATTAATGGATCAAGCTTAGAAGGTTATTCTAAAACACGTAGGGTAAACATTTACGGTTTGTTAATTTTTTTACTTGTGCTTTGCTTTCAAGAGGTAGGAAAGTAACCAAATATACTCAGTTGTATTGAGGTTCTTTTGATTTCTTGTTTTCATACACACTAGATCTAATATTGTTGTGCAAGTATTGTCTCATAGTTTTGCAGGTCACAGATTCGAAGGGGGATTGGAACTCGGTTGTCTCTTCTCTTTCCTTTGGTACCTTTACAAGATTAATGCAATTTTTTGCAGGGACTCCAAGGCCATCAACAAAAATGATCAAGCAAGGGGTTGAATTTCCCCATCTATCTCTTCAATCTCTCTCTTTTCCGGTTACATTTTTTTTTATGCTGAAGAAGTAGATATGTCATTTCTTGCTTAGTATTTCAATCGATTTTTCTTTAAGCATTTAGATATGATTTGTTTTCAAAATAACTTTGTCATTCGATTAGATCTAAAGCTAGGAATTTGTACTTACATGCAAAAAAAGTCAAAATCAAATTTTTTCTAAGTACAAAATTTTTCAATTTTTTTTTTTATTTTTGCATTGTCTTTCCCATCATTTTATAACATTTTTATCTCGCTGGTTTTTAGCAAGGCTGTGCATAAAAGTGAAGTTTTGGAGTGACCAAGAACATCAAGGAGGCCTCAGAACAAGCCGGTGGACACCCACTTTGATATAGTTTCTTGATGTACCATTGTAAGCTCTTAGATCCAAGTTTATTAGACTAAGAAGCACTCCATATTCGTCATAAAAATTGTAAGACATTTAAACGAGAGCAATGGGATAACCAACACCCACATCCCATCCCCCTTGGGGGGATTTGCGTCTTTGTCACTTTTTGTGAGACTGCTTTTTTCTAACCCCACCACCTCACACACTCACTTTGTAAGTGCAGGGTGTATACTTCTTTCACAATTTTTCACTTAATTCATTTTATTTTTGCATAAATAGTAAAGAAAAAGAAGGAACCCAAAATCTCTTGAATATCACTGAAAGGTGGATCAAGAGTGCTCTATGTCGGAGAGTTTTCTTTTAGTTTTGTCTTTTCCAATTTATTTGTTGATTTAATCAATCTGGTCGTTGCTTTCCCGAGTACCTGAAAGGTGAAAGAGACTCTTCGATCGTCATCTAAATAACTCATTGTTACATCTCTAACAAAATGAATCAAGACTCCTTCCCCGTATGCTCTATACCACTGCAGCTTGTCTGATCAGTTGACTGTATCATAACGGGATACGACCTACTAGATTTAAGAGGAAAATCCACACAAGTCATTTTTTCGAGAACTCGGGAGGTTGCAAAAGGTAATCACCATAGATTCAGGGGGATACTCCAATAAGTTCCATCCTCGCCCTGTTGGACACTTGATATTACCGCTTTAGCACTCGGTTCGAAAGGACTTGTGTAATGTCTCCAACCCTCCGACCGGCGAAGAGGATGCTACTATACATCAAATCATTCGGGCATCTAGCCCCATGAACATGAACATACACACATATAATGCTGAAGCAAGATACTTAAAACATGAAAACATACTACGATGCATTATTCATTCATATACATAGCGGAAGCAAAACAACATGCATTCGTGTACAATTCAGAATTCATTATGTACATTATCATTCATCAATGGTAATACGAATGCAGGCACAAATCAGGTAAGAATACTTATCTTAATAAGGACTTGTCCCACAACCAGCTATGTCACTGCAACATTCCACCCAACCATAGGCCCGCGTGCTCTCTAATCTCTCAACAACGCTGCCACCCCCGAGTCGGGCATGATTCCCCAAGGAATAAGGAACTAACAAGCTTACACATAGCCAATGATAACAACACCACAAGGGTACACAGTTCAACCAAGCCAACACAATTGGGTTTATCAGGCGAACAACAGATCAGCCAAGCCAACAAAGTTGGGTTTATCAGGCCATCCAGGAGTTGGGAAAGGCTAAATGCTAAGCTGGTGAGCCCATTGAGGAGCTAAGGACACCTACACCAGAACCAACCTGGCTTCTAAGACATCCACACACACCCAACACAAGGAAATCAGTCATTTCTCTGCAACGCAGTCCCTCAAACCCTGATCTCCCATCTAGTACTATTCAGGGATTGTGGAGAAGAAAGCCATCCCACTATATCTATCTGTGTGGTTCCCAAACCACCAGGTTTATCTAGCACATCAAGCCCTCATTCACCATTCCAATGCAATCCGAGGACAAAACCACTGCATGTATGCAGCAAAACAGCTATTCAAGCTTTAACAGGGGTAAACAACTCCCTGAATCGTTCTTGGCCCTATCGTGGCCAAGACGATTCCACAGCAACCTACAGCAGCCAAAACACATGGGAAAAACACAGTCCAGAAATCGTGGCAAATAACAGCCCATAAACAACCATGAGCCCACAACACACAATCCCCACTGTAGCCGCTGGAAAACTTACACAGACTAGAAAAAGGGGAAAAGAACCAACTCCCAATCTGTACGTGAGGGAAAAAGACGCAACCCACAGAACTGTAGATGAACTCATAGCCACGATTCAACGATGGAATAACAGAGCATTACTCAGTCTGATAATGGTGGAAAATACACAACTCTCTACGTGAACAGGAGGAGGAACATCTCTTCGATTAGCAAGCCGGTGTGAGAGGAAAATGGCGAACCCCCACACAATGGATTGTCATCCTTTTAACTCCACTCAGTGTGGGGAAAAAAAACAGACTCCCAATCCCCTGGATAGTGGGCAGACCATCTGCAACCCAAAAAGGCGCGTCGTGGAGAGAGTGCAGGCATGAGCGTAGTGGTGGTTTTTCTGCCAGCCAATAGTTGTCCCAACTAACAATCAGAACAAACATGGTGGTGACACATGGATTTTCCCCCCCCATGGCTCAAGGTTCAACATTTCCCCTCCTTATCCTTAGGAATCATGCCCCTTCTCAATTTGGTTGCAGTGAACATAGATGGTTGGGTTATTTAATTAAAATGCACATTTACATGATGCCACAATTTAATATATGACGTATGTCCTGACATACCATCAGTGACCATTCCAATCCGAAACATAACATAACCAAATCGATGGTGGGGCCTTTGCCTTTAGCTCCTCACCATGATTATTTACAACATATGTATCATGTATATTTAATGCATCGGGGTCAAAACCGGGGTGTTAAAACTTGACTTGTTGGTCCAAACCCACAATTAACCCACGCCCTTAATTACTCATTTAATAATCTAAAATTTACCAACCGATACACTACAATACTTTCACTGAGACTACACTAGCAACCCATATTTGCAAGCACTCTTTTCATTTTGGCACTGGTCTATTTTGTTCTTTTTGCATAATTGAATCTCACAATGTGTCATTGAATATTGTGTATCTAATTTGAGTTAAAGTGTTGCTAAGGATAAATCGTGTTTGCAGTATTTGGTAATTGTTAATTTTATCCATTTCATATTAACTCTTAGTTTTAGTCTTTTCTTTTGTAGACTAAAAACCATAGATTTTCTTCTAATAGGGACCACCCCACTTGGCTTCGTTAGGAGTTAGTCTAAACGGAGGAGCTGGGATCAGGTGACAGCACCTGGCTCTTTGCTTGCCCCCAAGGCCACACCTTTCCCGCTTGGGAAGCAGCAGTCCAAAAGATTTCTGCTACCGATGTGCATTCGGTGGACAACATGAAGCAAACAGGTTTTGCATCTGTCCCTGCTTTCACATATATAGCCTTAATTCTTTGCAGTGAGGGACGGTCTTTTGTAGGATGCTCTTGGTCGCATACAAGGAATATTTCCACTCTGTCTAGTGAGAAGGTCTTAAGGGGGTGCATTTTTCTGAATTTAAGGAAAAAATAGCTAAAGATCGATCTTCCTCTTCTTGCCTTTTCTTTTCCTGAAGTGCATCTAACCGAGAACTCAGAGAGATGAGTATTTCAGTTTTAAAATCCTCCAAGAAATTTCCAATCTCCATCCTTGAAACTCCTTCCATTGAAGTCTTAGTGGTTCTGTTTACTGCGTCCTTGATCTCTCTTCCTAATTTGTATTCATTCCTTGAATATATTCTGCAAAGGTCGCATACTTTTGTATACTTTTGTAAGGACACATCCCCTACAACCCATTAAATTGAGAATCTCAATGCAATCATCTCTAATACCTCATAAGAGAATAATCTTCAATGTATCATCGTTTAACGCAATCTGTCTTGATCTTTACAAATTATATTGAAATCTCTCCACATAGTCCTCTAAGTTTTCGTCATCTTTCTGGGTAATTTTAAAAACTGCTTCATTTTTATCATTATCTTTGCAATATTCTAGGTATTTATCCAGAAAGACTTTCTTCATTTGGGCCCAGGTTGAGATGTTATCTCCTCCCAACCCCATTAGCCACCTAAGTGCTAGGTTTTCCAGTGTAATCATAGATGGAAATTTTTTTAGTTTCTGTTGATCCATAATGTAATCATACTCTTGCAGAGGACATCAAATTCAAACAGAAAGGTGTCCAGGTCCTCACTTTCCATCCCATGAAAATTCGGCAATGCCGAATGTGGAATGTTCTTCATCTGGTTTGTAAGTGTAGCCCCAAGAATTTTTTATCGAGAATTCAAACGTATTTGTTATGATACTTGATTCTACTCCATTGGTCTCTCCTCGGTTGGTTGCTTCCTTGGTGGGAATGTTCTCTCCCTTGCCATCCATACTTACCCAAAAACCTTCCAGTGTATCTAACCTAGATGACAATGGAGAGTTAGTAGACCATTGATCCTCGCTCAACTGGATGTCAACACTTACTTTATTGGGAATTTCTCTATCCTGGACAAATTCTTCTTCCTGAGCAAATTCTGTCACTGCCAGATCCTCGTCAACGTGCGTTGGTAAAACCATTTTGTCGATGGGAGTGGTAGAATGCTCAAGCTTATCTTGCTTAGGAATGCTAGTACAAGTTGTCCTCCTCCAAGTACGCCATCCTCTGACTGAGCTTCCTGCACGGTTAGTGTCTGGGGGTGTATTGTATGCATATACAAGCCTACTGTTAGTTTTTCAACATTAAGCTAGCATTATTAGGATCTTTAACTGAGAGAATAACAAGTACAGCAATCAGACACAAGAGACAATGAACACAGTGTTTTTCCTCAGGGAAACCAGAAAGGAGAAAACCCCGCAACTTCCTCAGAGATAGAATCAGCACCAAAACAGTAAGTGATCTCCCAACAGCAGTAATATTCTTCTTGTCTAGCCCCAGTGTCTTCTCCTTCCTCAACTATGCACTACACTTGAGTGTGTATGACTTGTGTGTTAAATAGAGACTCTAGTTCTCTATTTATACTAATCCCAACATGACTAAAACCCTACTAGATCCGACCTCTACTAGGAGAGTCTAATAACCCTAGTGCCCCAGAACTGCAGGGACTTTAACACTTAGACAATCGGAGGGTTACCCACCATGACTTGACATGACTTGTTTACATCATTGATCCTCCCGATCGGAACATCGGGGCATGACAAGATTACACAAATGCATAATAGATACATCTCGGAATAAACATCAGGTTACAATACATAATATACATAGATGAATACATTCCGAAGTTACAAATACATCAACACTCCCTCTTAACTAGGAAGGTATTCTTTCGACACAATTTTCAGCACTGGTCTTCTTCTCTATATCAACTGGATCATCTTGTCATCTGCACCTCAAGTCTTCTAAGTCTTCAAGTCATCTTCGTCTTCAAGTCATCTTCATATTTAAGTCATCTTCATTCTTTAAATCTGGATCATCTCTCGATCTAGATCATCATGGGACATCATCACTGGATCTTGATCATCACTCGATCTAGATCATCACTGGTCATCATCACTGGATCTCGATCATCACTGGATCTGGATCATCACTAGCTATCATCACTGGATCTCGATCATCACTTGATCTAGATCATCACTGGCTATCATCACCCGATCTGGATCATCACTGGTGCTATCTCATGATTATTCTCGTCATAGGAAGTTCTACAGAGCCAGCCCTTTTTCATGCTGGTTGTAGGCCTAGCCATCATGTAGGTCTTCGCCCAGCACTTACATCAAACCTATTCGTCAGAAAGGAATTCCCAACACTCACATCTGATCATGTAGGAACCAATCCTATAATCATATTAGAAAGGCCCAGCACTTATATCTACCCAGTGAGGGAACACATCCCATTACTGATGGAAGGGCTCTGCACTTATATCCACCCAGTGAGGGAACACATCCCATTACTGATGGAAGGGCTCTGCACTTACATCCACCCAGTGAGGGAACACATCCCATTACTGATGGAAGGGATATGCACTCATATCTGATCATGAGAGAACACATCCCAGCAATCATATCAGAATGGCCCCTAGTCCTCGACTGAGCTACCTGGTAACTAACTAGGTGCCTCCATTCTCCTAGAGAATGGTAGTTTCCCTTACATCCGACCTGCTCGTCGAAATGGCCAACACTCACATCTGACATGGGAGGAATTTAATCCTTTAGCCATGACAAAATGGTTCAGCCCTTACATCTGATCAAGTGGGAACACATCCCTCTATCACATCAGAATGGCTTCTCAGTCCTAGACTAAGTTTTCCTGGTAACTAACCAGGTGCCTCCATTCTCCTGAATGGCAGTTGCCCTTACTTCTGTCCTACTCGACAGAATGGCCAGCACTCATATCTGACATGGAAGGAACCAATCCTCTCACCATGACAGAATGGCTATGGGTCTCATCACTTTCTCTTGGAGGAAACCTCGATCTGGAGAACACCAAGCTTCTCCCTAAAGTACTCGAACTTCAACCTAGCCAATGGCTTCGTCAATATATCAGCTATTTGTTCCTCCGTCGCCACATACTGGAGCTTTACTGCTCCCCTCTGCACCATATCCATGATATAGTGATACTTGATCTCGATGTGCTTCAACTTGTCATGGAACACTGGATTTTCTGACAACTTCACGCAAATTTGGTTGTCACAATGTATACAAGTAGCATCCAACTGGAGATCAAATATATCAGACAGTAACTTCCGCACCCATACTGCCTCACAACTAGCTGAACAAGCTACGACATACTCTGCTTCAGCTGTACTCAGTGCCACACAGGATTACTTCCTGCTAAACCAAGAGATCACACCTGATCCCATACTAAAGCAACATCCTGAAGTGCTTTTCCTGTCGATGGCACTGCCTGCCCAATCTGAATCAACATAACCTTCCATGTTAATCTTTTGATTCGCATCTTACTTGAGCCCATAATCAACTGTACCCTTCAGGTACCTCAAAATATGCTTTGCAACAATCAAGTGAACATTTCTCAGATCTGTCAAGAACTGGCTCAAGGTGTTCATAGCAAAGCAAATGTCTGGTCTCATGTTCGTCAGGTACATCAATGACCCAATCATCTGACGATACATCGTAGCATCAACTGACTCTGATGAAGCCTCACTCAACAGCTTCAGGTTCGATGCCATAGGTGTGGCCATAGCCTTGCAGTCCACCATCCCAAACTTCTTCAAGATCTCTACTGCATACTTCCCTTGTCCAAGGAAGATTCCATCTGTACTATGCCACACCTCCATACCTAGAAAGTAATGCATCATCCCCAAGTCCTTCATTTCGAACTCGACAGCATGCTTTCTCTTTGTATCAGCAATCAACCCATCCGTACCTGTCACAAATAGATCATCTACATATAGTAGAAGCATCACTGGGTTGCCATCCTCAACCTTATAGTAAAGGTTGGAATCTGCTTTACTCTTGGTAAATCCCAAACTGGATAGAAAGCTATCAATTCTGCCATAACAGGTCCTGGGTGCCTGTTTTAAACCGTACAGGGCTTTCTTCAATCTGCATACATGAGACTCTCTGTTATGTGTCTCAAAACCGAGTGGTTGTTCTACATACACTTCCTCTTCCACTACACCATTCAGGAAAACAGTCTTGACATCCATCTGGTGTATCTTCCATTTCATCACTGCAGCCAGAGCAAGTACTGATCTGATGGAAGTGTATCTGGCTACACGTGCAAAGGTTTCTTCATAGTCTATCCCTTCCTTCTAAGAGAAACCCCGAGCTAGAAATCTTGCTTTATACTTTTCAATGCTATCGTCTGCAGCATGCTTGATCTTGTAGATCCATTTGGAATTTACAACTAAATTCCCTTATGGTCTTAGGACAACATCCCAAACATCATTCTTCATGATTGATTGATATTCTTCAATCATAGCATCCTTCCATTCTTTCTGTTCTATTGCTTCTTCATAACTGGAAGGTTCTTTATCAATGAAATCACATAGTAAGGCTACATACCCGGAGCAGGATCTGGTCCTCTTTCATTCTCTGTGATTCTCTTCTGGAGCCCCATATCTTTTCGCACCTTGGATAAGTTCACGTACCCAAGTTGGTTTCCTCTTATGAGGATTATTCTCCAGAGGTGGATCTACAGGTCTTTGTGGTTCCTCGAAATATCGATCTTCTTCTTGAGCTTCTTCATTCATGGTTGTATCATGAATTCTGGGTGCTTCTTCTTCTACCTTTTCAGGTTCTTCGGTAGGTCTCTTTCTGGATTTGTTGTAAGCTGTGTCTTCATCAAATGTTACATCACTGCTGATGTCAATATTCTTGTATCCTGGGAAATAGATTTTGTAAGCCTTCGAGCTTTCAGAGTATCCCACAAATATGCCCTTATTTCCTGAAGGATCTAATTTTGTTCTCTTTTCTTTTGGAATGTGTATGTACACAGGACAGCCGAATATTTTGAGATGGTTGACTTCTGGTTTCTTGCTGGAGAAGACTTCTTCAGGAGTCTTATTCTCGAGTACTCTATGTGAAGTATGGTTCTGTAAATACACTGTTGTTCTGGCAGCTTCAGCCCAAAGATGCATAGGAAGATCTTGATCATGAAGCATTGCTCTTGCAGCTTCCATGATGGTTCTATTCTTCTGTTCCGCAATCCCATTCTGTTGTGGATTATAAGGAGTGGACAACTCCCTCTTAATCCCTGATTCTTTGCATAGCTCCTTGAATTCATTCGAAGTGAATTCTCCGCCATTATCTGATTGAAAAGTCTTGATCTTCTTCTCAATGTGGTTCTCGATCAAGGCTTTGAATTCCTTGAACTTACTGAATACTTTGTATTTGTTCTTCATGAAATAAACCCATGTCTTTCTAGAAAAATCATCAATAAAAGAAACATAGTATGCATACCCGCTTAGTGATTTTGATGACATAGGACCGCATACATCTAAGTGGATGATTTCTAGTATGCCTTTGGCTTTGCTTTCGCTGCCGGGAAATGTCTTCTTTGTATTCTTCCCTTTCGCACATCCTTTGCAAACCCCATCATGTTTTGCTTGGAATTCTGGAAGACCTTCAACAGCTTTGCTTGCAACAGGTAGTGCTCTGTAATCATACATGTGCAAGCCTTCTATGCCAAAGCTCATTTGGCTCTACTATGTCATGGACCAAGGCTTGTTCTGGATGGCCCTTCAATTTGTACAGACCTCTTTCTTGTTCTCCAATCACTACAGCATCATCGATAGTCTTTCCTCTAGGCCACATAATGACTCGACCATCTATGAATGCAACCCTCATTCCTTTTGCATCCAATGCTGATATGGAGAGAAGGTTCTTCTTGAGTCCTGGCACAAACAATACTTCTTTCATTGTTAGATACTTACCAGAGTCTAGTTTATATGAAGATTCCCCAGTACCTTTTATTGGATATTGGTAGTCATCTCCTAGCTTCACCTTGTGAGGTGATTCATGTTCTGACAATCTCACAAAGGATTCCTTGAATCCAGTCATATGTTTGGAAGCCCCACTGTCTATAAGCCAATCATCACTTCCATGAGAAATGTTACCTGTGAGAGTGGAGATCAGAACATATTCATCCTCGCTTGAAGAATATTCACTTTCATATCTGGATTTCTTCTTGGATGGTTCATCATCCTCTGCAGCTTGAGCATGATGTCTTCTTTTATTCCCCTTCTTCTTATGAGAGTGGCCCTTATTTTAAGGACAGTCTTTTGCAAAGTGTCCTCTTTCATCACATGTATAACATCTCATTTTGGATAGGTCTCTTTTAATGTTATCTCTATGATGAGGATCCTTGCCTTTAGAGTAATGAGGTCTCCTTCTACCTTTCTTGGAGTGAACTGTGAGAGCTTGATCTTCACTACCCATATTCTCTTCTCGAGCTACTATCTGTGCTTCTTCTTGAGAACATTCTTCCCATAGTCTGCTGAATTTGACTAACTTCTTTCTAGCATAGATTCCTTGAATGAAAGCATCCCATGACCTAGGAAGGCCATTCAAAGTAGTCATCACAATCTCTGCATTCTCCACTTCTTCATCTACAACTTCCAATTGTTCCTTGATATGAGAAACCCTTGTGAATTAAGACTAGATGGTCTCTACATTTTGAATATTCACATTCTTCAGTTGATTTCTCAGAGTCATCTTCCGGTTTATGTTCTTCCCTTCAAACAATTTGGTTAGGGCATCAAACATAGCTTTAGGTGTCTTGAGAGAGGACACTTGTGGGATAAGGTGATCCTTGATAGAATCAGCAATGATCCTCTTTTCCATAACCATCTTCTTCTTATGTAAGACCTTTGCCTCATCTCCCTCTGGAACTGGAACATCCTCATGAATGTAGGAGTCTAATTCATTCTCTTCCAGGACCAGGGAGATCCTATACTTCCAAGCTCGAAAGTTATCAGCTCCCTCAAGATTTTCATCAAGCTTGGTATGATGAGACATCTTAATCTAAGAACCTCAAATGGAAATACAAAATATTTTAGATCTTACCAGGTTCAAGATGTCAGATCTGAAACTTGAGCTGAAATCCTGCAAAGTTGGTTCAGGAGCAAATTAGGGTTTTGCTTTTCCGGAGTTTTGTCCACCCAAATGCCTTGAAATTTATCCCTAACTTTGATTTTGGGGAGGAGATCAATCCAGGCCTGGGCTCACTGAAAAATTCATCTTCTGTGAAAAGCCCTAATTTTCAAAGCAGTGACAGGTCCAAAACTGAAAAACCTCAAAATTGGATTATGTTTCGACAAAAAGATGCGCCCTAAGGAGGAGAGTTATTCCACCTTACGTTTGCTGAAAATCTGTGGAGGAAAATCCACAAACTAGGAAGCCCTAGTTCCTGCAGCTGCACATTGTCTTCTTCTCAGGTTAGCTCTGATACCATGTTAGTTTTTCAACATTAAGCTAGCATTATTAGGATCTTTAACTGAGAGAATAACAAGTACAGCAATCAGACACAAGAGACAATGAACACAGTGTTTTTCCTTGGGGAAACCATAAAGGAGAAAACCCCGCAACTTCCTCAGAGATAGAATCAGCACCAAAACAATAAAAGCCCCAAAATAGTAAGTGATCTCCCAATAGCAGTAATCTTCTTCTTGTCTAGCCCCAGTGTCTTCTCCTTCCTCAACTATGCACTACACTTGAGTGTGTATGACTTGTGTGTTAAATAGAGACTCCAATTCGCTATTTATACTAATCCCAACATGACTAAAACCCTACTAGGGTCGACCTCTACTAGGAGAGTCTAATAACCCTAGTGCCCCGGAACTGCGGGGACTTTAACACGTAGACAATCAGAGGGTTACCCACTATGACTTGACATGACTTGTTTACATCATTGATCCTCCCAATCGGAACATCAGGGCATGACAACATGACTCAAATACATAATAGATACATCCCGGAATAAACATCGGGTTACAATACATAAGATACATAGATGAATACATTCCGAAGTTACAAATACATCAACACCTACATGTGTGAATATCTCTTATTTTACACATGAATAATTGTCATGATTCAGAGTCACAGGGATTTGCGACAAGAAATAATCCAACGGAATTGTCTGTGTGTCTTACTTGTCCCTCCTCAGAAATCACGCAAGACTATCTTCATAAAATATCATACACAACACACTCCAAGAAGAAAATAGAAAATCACACACAAAACCAGAACAATCAACCAAAATTACAATGTCCTTGGCAACTCCCTGACAACGACGCCAAAATGACAAGCGTTTCTTTTACCTTTTAATTAATATGTAATTGAAAGATATGTATGAATTGTCAACCCATGGCCACAAAGGCTTATGAGACACCTGACAAAGTTTATGTCAAACACTATAACCTGAATGATTTTTGAAACAGAGGAAGACAATGAGTTGATAAGGCTAGATTAAAATGCAATTGTTGGTGAATGGTTCCTTACTGAAATCATTGTTATAGAAAACCTTACAATTAATTAAACTAGAAGCACTGGATATCAACTATGACACATGATCTCACTACACTACAAAAGTAAATCCAATGACAATATGAGATTTAAATGATTCTGAAATTCTGCAGAAAATAAATTCTATGGGACCAACAACTAACAACAATTGAATCGAAATGGACTAATTAAGATTTAACAACATGCTTCTATCATTACCGACTAGCAACATAGTTCTAAGAAATTTCTAATGCAACCTTTCACCGCATAGTTGTCTTCCTAGATCCAACATTCACATCCACGCATTCCTCTTCATTCAATAATAATAATAAAACAGTTACACCACCTAATCGTATCTCAATTTAAGAAGTCACACTTGGATTTTTATGAAAGCGACACAACAAATCAATTACCAAACTACATGCATAAATAAATCCTAACTACGACAACACCTGTCACCAGAAGGGGGCAATGCCTTCATAGACAGGAGCTGGACAAGCCAATCACTCACACGAAGTTGATCAACACATCTGGAATCAGGAAAATAACAATTATATATAATAGACTCTGATTACAATAGTGTTCAATATATCTGTGTAAAATTATTGCTAAACTCCCCCAGAGGAGATTCAAATTTTTTATACATCAACACACACGAGAAGAATTATATAAAAAAAGTGTATCGTTGCAACTGATTTCGAAATAGATCTTATCTGTTGTTTTTCAAAGGATCTTGTGAGCCAACCCAGGAGCTGGTACCAAGAAGAGTGGAAGTAGTTCTAAAAATATTTCGGAACAACAACAGATCCGTTGGATGACCCAATAGATTACAAATCGTTGAAGGGTTCCGCAATTGCTGCATTGGCTACAGAATCATTGATCCCTAGATTGGATACGGAACCATGAACACATTTAGTAGTTTGACCAAAATGATGTATAATGACCAACAGGTCACATTTAATTGACCACGAGCCTAGATCAAACCATGCACGAGAGCTACTTGCTTCAACTTGATTTTTTCTTGCATGATGTGTATAAACTTGAGACTTATCTGCAAGTCTTTCAACTCTCCACAACTACCCTGTCCTGCACCCTGAAATTGTAATAACAATGAACCTGAAACATCACTTCTTTACTAGGTAATTACAGCAGCATAACCATACCAAATCACTAGCAAACGACAAGTATTCAAGGAAAATATGATCAATCCTTACTAGAGCCAAAACATTGCTAAATGTGGCCAAGGGAACTAATGATGGTATAGGAACAAATCAAAAAGTACATAAACGAGGCAAGAACAAGAGAACAAAACGTGCCATATACACAACCCTGCAAGACACACACATATTGTCATAGAAAGCTAGATACTAGTCAGATGTGAGCCCAGTAAATTTATGGGCACCTTTTGTAATGTTTTGGGACATTAAGCATGATTTAAATGGCATATGTCTTCTATTTATCTGGACATGTTTAATTATGTTTATGGATGGGTGATGTGGCCACAAGTATGACCACATTTGGTCCCTGCCCCACTACTGGATCCTCTCCCCTACAACAGGAACGAAAGGAAAATTATGGGAACCATGTGACAATTATTTAATTCCCTTCCTTTCAAAAATAAATGATAAGCTCATTCTTTAAAACATGTGCAACTTGCTAATTAAATAATTCACTAAGAAATGGATTTAACAAAGGTTTAAAGGAATGTATCAATTCCATTCCCAACCAAGAGATGGTACACTACAAATAAAACATACCACCATCCAAATCTATCTTCAAGGTTCCTCTCACCTCCAACTCTAATAGCACATGCTCCATTGGTATCCACACAATCAGAAACAAGGGAAATCACCCAAGAATCGTATGTTCCTCGAGTAAAAGGGAAAATACGATAAGAAACTTGAACACATCCATACATCTTATATGACCCAAGGAATAGTAGACAGGCCCTGTCATGTCCTGTATGGAATGCATGGGGGCTCAAGAAGAGACCTACAAACTCTTATGGTTCTTAGAGAGGCTAAGATTACCTGTGCACAACCATGGGAAAGAAATGAATTGTTATGGTCTTCTCCCAATAGTCAACAAGATTCAAATTTCAGAATTAAAAATCCATTGGCTCAATGTTTCATTCAATTCCAAGAGCACTGTGGACAGCAGGGCTAGACTATCAAAGTTTTAGTAAAATACCCTACCAAGCTGACGTTGCCAACAAAACCATGATTCACGCTAGTAGTGGAGACCATTCCCATGCATTTAATGTCATGTGAATGGAATTTGGTTTGATTTTATATGCCGTCTATTGAACGAGAAATAAATTGAGTTATTGTGTAACCACCATTTGCTATTTTTCAAAGACTAGTCAGTTTTGGGACAAGGGTTCTAGTTACGCGACCCCTGCTATAAATATTTATGTGTTTAAATGATGAAGGAGAGAGCTAGATGGTGTATAATCAATGATGAGATTGAGACTTCTGTTTGTGTAATTCTAAACCTATTTTTATATTAATACGATGCTGATTTGAATGAGTGTGTGGATGCGTTCAGTTTTGTGAGACTTCCATAGCAGCACCATCTAGCTTGAAAGGGCCCCTCTGGTAGGAGTTCGTTGCTCTAATATTGCAGGTTAGATTATATTGTTTTATGTGTATATTTCTAGTTCATGCAAGTTCAAGTTTGCTTTGTGGACATGAAATCATAATGTTTGGGTGTATGTATATATGCAAAGTATTCGACATACGGAGCTGTCTAAACAGGGGACAATTTTGATTTTCAGGCTGATTTTCCCTCGAAATATGGTGAATTCAATCCACAAAATCTGTAATTTATGTTGTTTGTTGGAATTTATTAAGCTTAGAAACGAAATCATGTGACACGAAAATCCCCCAACACCCACACTTTGTAAGATCTGGCAGTGTTTTTGTGCATTTTGAAAATTCCATGAAGATTCATGGCCAGAAACAGGTAAAAACCAGCCGAAAAAAGGACGAAATCCGTCCCATGTTTAGACAACTCGATTCATATATGCCAATCAATTTGTGAAGAACTGAGTTATTTGTAGAAGCAATTTCATTTCTTAGCACTTTGTATATTTGTCAT
>LPNX010760923.1:96630-165935 GCA_001517045.1 Pseudotsuga menziesii | reverse complement strand
ATCTTTAAGAACATATTATGTTGGAGAAGCAAAATGAAAGATTGAATTAGATGCCTTAAGAACTTGTGGTTTGAATAAACAATGAAGAAATTGAACATGATTATGTGTGCTTGCATTTGAGTACTTTGATCTCTTTTATCATTTTTTGAATGCAATAAACTTATTATATGATTACTTGATCTAAATTTAAGATTCTTTGCAAGATCCATAGAAAGAGAAAAACTCACTATATCAAGATATGAAGAATTGCCACCAATAACTAATTCATCATTATCCCAAGCAATGAACAAGGTTTTAAGCCAAAAGTTTATCAAGTATCCATAAGAGCTTAAGTGTTTTCATTTATATTGAAGGATCAATGAGTGTTATTTGGAGTTTGGTAAGTGGTTAGTTTTCATTTATGAATTCAAGAAACTAGGAAAAAGTTAGTCAACCCTTCACATGCCATGTTAACATTTCACAAGCTTCTGCCACCAAATTCATAAAATTAGATGTAGCATGATTTATTAATGAAACAAATAAATTGACCGACATTTTTGGTGTCATTGTGAGGGAAATGTTAAAGGGTAATTGATCAATTCTTAGTTCTTGATTGCATATAATAAGCCAAATTTTTCTATTTTGTGTGTTGGTTTTCTCAGTACAAGAATTTCTGACGAGGAGTGGAAATGGTAAGATGAAAATATGACCTCACCACAAGGATTACTATGGTGTAATATCCCAATGCATACACTTTAGTGAGTTTCTGTTCGACACAATGGCCACACTAAGAGGGGGATGAATCAGTGTGGGAGAAATTATAAACTTTTACCTTCTTTTAATCAATCAGAGTATAGCACTCACTATGTCATCAATTACACAATCAAATTCATCATGAGTCATAAGCACAACATCAAATCAAAAGAGACACAAGAATATTTGGAATTTTGATCTTTATTTATTGTACATGGAAGACAACAATATTCTCAATTACAATCAATGCCAATTGATAAAAATAGCACCAACTCTCATAACAGGACCCAACGTGGTTTTCTTAGCTCCAACTAAGAAGGGTTTGAGGATTCCAATCCTCAAATGCAAGATTCTTCTTGCAAGCAATCATACGGATCTGCCGCACAACCAACCTCTGCTCTACACATCAATCTCTGCTTGTCACTGCTACTCATCTATACTGCTAGTCATCCGTTGACTCATCACTATATACTGAAAAGTCATTTCACTGCCATACACTGCTCATGTACATCATTGTACACCTCATCATACACAACTACTGAACAAGTAACCCTACTCTTCTTTCATTGAACATAAGGCATGCATCATCATGTGTCATCATCATAGGTATGCATCATCATCATAGGGTATGCATCCTCATAGTCAAATATGCATCATCATCATCATCTCAGTGTGCATCGTGTATGCATCATCAACATCAAGTATACATCATAGTGCATAGGAGAGCATCATCACACTATGGTATGCATGTACATCATATTGTATAGGAGTGCATCAACAACATAGAGTGTACATCATTATCACATGCATTATCATCATAAAGTGTATCATATCATAGCATAAAGGTCTGAAAAATCATCATCATAGCCTCCAGAATGACTTCAAATATATATACCAATATAGAGGATCACATAATAAGATCAAATATGAACTCTATCCATGAGAGACGTGTCATCACAAGAGAAACCCATAAGCATGAACCATGCCTTTTTTAAGATAATAAGATGAAGAAATAGTAGACAAACCAAAAGAAACTTTAGATTATTTCACCACATATCCCTCGTAACAAGCTTTCCAACAAGCCAAGAATTTTGTAATTATGATTCTGTATGAGAAAGTTATGCAAATTTTAGTGAAGATGCCCAAAAATTTCTCCTCCACAAAGTTTCACACTTTTCTCCAAGAGTTAGCAAAATACAAAGAGATAATTGATTGATGAACAAATGAAATGTTTGATATTCTATTTATTTAAGTCATGGAAGGAATTTAGTACCTCAAACTGGGCCGACATGCAATTCAAAATTAAAAATAATTAAATTCTCTTTTGTTTGGTTGACTGACCCAAAAAATGGGGTATTCCAACTTCAAAAATTCATATCTCTTCAACCGTGAGGAGTTAGAAGATGCTCCACATATCAAGGAAAATGGATTGACGAGGAATATCTCCCAAATGGGTTTATTTGCAAATTCTTGGTCTAATACCCTTAAATTCTTCAATATGTTCAGGACATCAAAGACTCCACACATGAGGATTCCAAAGACCATACCACCAACTACAAGAGTTTCAAAGTCTTATTCAGACTCTTCTTCAACATATCAAGGCACATACATGGGCTGTACCTCCATCTACATCCCAATAGACATATAACCAAAAAGAGGACCATACATCACCATCAACAAGCTACCAAGTGTGTGAGTTCAAAACCCAAGGCACCACGTGCAAGGGTTTCAAGGACTCTTTCAAAAATATCATATAATATTTAAACAAGATACTTTCCATGGACTTCAAGCCCATCACATAGGACTCCATCACCAAGTGATGAGAGCATCATGACCAAATATTCCATCACATCAAAGGCTCCAATAATCATGGGCTTACAAACCACAATATGTATGGATTCCAAGACCCAAATCATTTCCAAATGCACCATCAATGATCATATAGTGTCCAAGGGTCATCATGATGCCATTTATGTGGGTGCCAAACATTCTCATGCATAATTACCATCTCGAAGGGTTCCATGACCCCAACAAGGGCTACATGGGCATCAAGATCTTCATCAAGTGTTTCAAGTCTTCATCAAGTCATTAATGACCACATCATCACCTTTAAGGGGACAAGGACCATTAAGCCATCAAATGTGGGTCCAAGGGATTCTTCAAGGATTTTTCATCAAGCAAGTGGATTCATAGGCTTCTTCAACCACCTCAACCACACCAAGAGACCTCTAAGGGTCAAGATCCATCATGACATCACCTGTGGGGTTACTAGACCTTCTCTTGGGGTACCATGGCACCATTAGAGCATGAATGACCACATAATGGGTCATTAATGCTTCTCTAACCCATCTAGGGATTCACCATCATCCACAAAGGATTCAACACCATCTCCAGGGTCTTCATCACCAATATAAGTAGGGTCTTCAACATATTCAACAAGGTGGTGGATCCAAGCCAACCTTATGGGTACAGAGGACCTTACCAACTGGGTACAAGGTGCTTTAAGGAACAAACCCACTCTGTATGGGGTCCAAGGCACTGCAAGTGGGGCTTGGTGGCATCAATGACAACCTGTGGGGACACTACAAGTCCATGTTGGAATCAATGACAATTTCATCATCAGTTTTTGTACACAATGAATAGAAATAGGGCGATAGAGGTAGATTTCTATCGAAAATTCCAAAATCCCCACCTACTAATCCAATGGTTGGAAGAGCATCAAAATCATAATACACATGTAGTATTCCTACTCCTTCAATGAGAGGAGGAGGAAGGCCAAGCAGAGGCACAATCATAGGACCAATAATTGTTCCTGCATTTGAAGAATAAATTGAGCTACTGGAGGTGTAGGCCAAGGAGAGTCCATCAGTTGAACCATCACCCTTAGAATCCAGCTTGGAGGACTTCAAACTTTGCGGAAACATGGCAGAATAAGAGGAACGAGCATCAAATGCAAAAGGAAATGCAGAGGTAACTTTTGGGTTCACAATTATGTATCTAACACCTAATGTGGCCATGAAATACATTTTATCTTCAATTTTTCCACACTTCCATGGTATGGTTACTGAGGGCCTTGATCCCTTTCTCTTTGAGTTCGATATTTTGTGTCACCATTTATAATTACATTAATGATACTAAAAAACTGAAATTATTTCCTACAACTCTAAAAGAAACCGATTTACGATGGTTTATGGGCTTGGAAGAGGGTAGTATTAAATCTTGGGATGATACAAAAAATACTATCTTAAAAAGTATCAAGAATACTGCAAAACTGGAAACTCAAGGGAGGACATTTTTAAAATGGTTCAACATGAGGATGAGAGTCTGGAAAACTATGTCGAAAGATTATCCTATAACCTCCAAAGGTACAAACAACATAGTTTGAATAATGATACAATTAGTACCATATTTTTGAAAGGAGTTCAATCAGAATTTATATATGTGCTTAATTTGATGGGATCTTGTGATATCTCTGGCTTACCTTTTGTTGAGATTTGTGATTTATGCAAAAAATGTTCCAAGAGCTAAGCAAAATATGGTAAGGGCCCTCGATACCCCTTGATAAGGATAACTAAATCAAACACAAGAGGAGTAACGAGGGAAAAACTGGGTAATCTCCTTGAAAATTTAAAAACTGATATCATGGTCACCTTAAGCACAAACTTGGACACACTAAAAATTAGGGAAAAACAAGAGGAAAACAATGCAGCCTTATCTATTTTTTGTTTTAGATGTAGACAAAAGAATCTTGTAAAATAAGTTCCATTGGATGATGTTTAGATTTGTGCTTTGTGTGAATATAAACGGTTAGACACGATGCCACACTAAGAGGGGGGGGTGAATCAATGTGTGTGGACTTTTACCAATTTTCACTTCTTCAAAACTTAAACAGAGATCATCAGTTGCAAACTAATCATTTCATCAACATTGTTCCTTCTTGTTTCTTCAATTTCTTCTTGACTGATAGGATTAATCTTTAGTCTTTTGATTTCATCATATTTGTCTTCTAGCTCAACTTATAAGCTTGTCTTTTTTGAGACTGATTTTCTTGAACAGATCCACAGAATTCTCATGGTACTTTTCAAAGGACCCCAAAATCTTCCTTTTAAGTCTCAAATTGTATCTGAGATCAATGTCTACTAGAAGGTGTGCTATGACATCTTTCTTAGCATTTTCAATATTATCACAATGATTGCTACTATAATCAGAAGGACTCTTACCTTCACTGGCGTATGATGCTTTCTCTTCCTTTTCTTCTTGCTTTTCATCTTTTGTATTCTTGACTTCTGCTTCAATCTATGTGTCTTGGTTTCTTCCTTGATACTCACTTTCCAGCTTGAACCATGGGTCTTTGGTTGAACTGTATTCACCCACTATTTCTTGAACAAGGATTGAGAGTCCATCCATGAGAAATTTTAGGGAAATGATGTTGTCCTTCTTAGCATCCTTTTGTGCAACTGAATTTGTCTTCTTGTTGGACTAAAGGGGTGGATTGAACACAATCTCCCATACACCAAATTTCTTCAAGTAGGCTTTCATTTTGCTTCTTCAACCAAAATAATCTGACATGTCAAAAATGGAACATCATTGTTGGTGAACTCTGCTTGTCCTTCCATTGTGTGTGTCCACAAATTTCCTTCAAGCTAGTTAGGCTTGTGGTGAAGGCATGCCCTGATACCAATTGTTGTTTTATTGTGTTACTTGAACATCCTTACCAAACCACATTCACTTCAAAGCTAAGCTAGAAGGTTCATTGCTTAACCTTACTCAACAAAGGCTTGTAAAGAGCCACGTTGGGAACTTAAGCCTTCCTCATTCCTTTTGTGAGACTCTACATCATCATGTTTAAATTCTTCAGCACAGGGGTTTCATATAAGGTTCATATACCATGTTCAAGGGTTTCCAAACCATCATGCACGAGTGTTTCATACTCAAGGTGATATGAGTGTGAGGGCTTCTTCAAGGTTATCATCATCATAAAGAATTCTTTAAGTATTCAAAGTTCATGGTCTATGGTACCATATGCAACAGCATCATCATGCCACACCAAGAGGCATGTCAATGGAATCAAAGCATATTGTCAGGATGCTCCATACACCTATGAGTCACATCATACACAAATGACCACAAAATGGGTCATTTGGTCCTTTCCAAACTAGCATGTCCTTCTTGTCATGTCATCAATGTTTGTCACTCCTTTGTCTCCTTGTCACTCCTTTGTCATTAATTGGTGTCATCAATGACAACCAATAATCAACATAAACATCCTACCGAGAAGTGCCCCTCACTGCTTGGACTTAAGGCCATTTTAAAAGGAGAGAACGAGGCAACTGAATCACACTAGTTTGTTAGTTAAAAAAGGCCATGGCAATCAATAGCACTAGATATGTCGCAAGATCCCCCATCACAATTTTTACCACCATATTTAAGTAATTCATATCCTCAACAATGGTGTGGCCGTATGCCCTGACAGACATGGCCTCAACAAACTCAAAATCAGCCTTGGAAATAGGGTTGGTGAGGGAATTCTTATGGGAGCATGCCTTACCCTTTACCACTACAATTTCCAATGCCTTATTCACAATATTCGCTCCTAATGAATCAAGCATATCCTCCATTATAAGCACAAATGGGTTCACCACAACGTTACATTACACAATCCCCCCTGTAATCTCTCAACCCCAATTAGAATTTCCTACAAATCAGATCCCTCCTCGACCTCCTTAGCTACCTGCCCAACCAATCCCTTACCCTAATAACAAAGTAACTCAGCCTATTCTTAATAGTGAATTGGAAACCTTTCCAAATTACATGATCTCTCTGTTACTAGTGCAAGATATGCATCTAAGATTAGGCAAAGTCCTTCATAATAAAGTCTCTTTTGCCATCATTGAAGAAGAACCCAAGGATGAAACTCCTAATCAACCATACAATGATGATCTCCATAATGATAGGACTGTCCCAATAAATCAAACACCTTCGTCCCTACATTTAGAGCAACCCTAATCGTCTAAGGGTCCTCCTTACTTGGAAATATTAACCTTAGAGAAGCCTCCCATTCACTCTAAATTTGATCTAGAAATTGAGTTGAAGAATGTTTGTGTAAAAATTCCCTTGCTACAAGCTATCGAATACATACCAGTTTATGAAAAAACCATTAGGGAATTATGAATTGAGAAACTAGGAAGGAAGATAAAAGAGTCCATATAGTTCAATTTGTTGGTAAATTAGTTGAGCTTGTGTCTGGTAAAGTCTTTATGGAAAAATATGTTGATCCATACAATCTTGTGGTTACTATCTACATCAACAACATTCTGAATGAGAACACCTTGACTAATATGACAACCAACATCGTGACTACTATGACCATGGGAAAATTGCAATTGAACAGTCTTCAACCCATGCCCACCATAATATAACTAGTAGATAGATCACAGTTACGCTTGCTAGTGTGCTAGATGACATCACTGTAATCTTAAATTCTTGGGAGTATCCTGTAGATTTTGCGGTTATAAAACCTAAGTCTAGGTTAAACAAATTCCTTATTATTTTCCTGTAAACATAAGGTTGTAAATTTTTAAACCTGTATGACTCATTCAAACGATAATTGAGTAGTTACTCCCATCGAGACATGTTCCATCATTTCCACATTATGAGTTCATAAATGCTCTTGATCCCTACACAATCAAGCAATTTAAACTTTATTAAAGCTTGAATTAGTAATAGTTGGTCTAGTTCCATTGCTTTGGAATTGGGATTATTAGTCACAATTTCCCTAATACAAGGAGACTATATAGATTAACAAGTTTAGTTATTATTTTGTATCCAAGACATCAAGGAAACTAGTTGTATGTTGTTCAAACCCCTATGCAAATGGGACATCGGAAAACCTTCCAAGAATTTGCATGCAACAATAGTTGATATATAATTTCATTGATGAAATCGTCAATGGAAGCCTTCTGTTTTAGCTTTGAGTTGGGTGTAAATTTTGGATTTGGATTGGGTGCAACCGTTGAGGGCATGTGGTTGTGCAATTATTATTTTTATTAAGAAAATCTAAAAGGCATCGATGTTTGACTTCTTTCATCTTTGCAAATATCCTTATGTTCCTATACAAGATTGATTATATTTGAAAATTCTAAACTTGGCATCTAAAGGATTTCCATTTTTTCAGAAGTCAAAATGAATGAAAGCAATGATACCATGTCTTGAATTGCTCAAACAAACCTGAATTTGTGAAGTGAAGTTGTCACCATAGAAATAATGATAATATGGGTTGAATAAAGAAGGCATGGGGCTAGTCTCCATATTCCCTCATAATGTCGCAACAAATCTCTACATATTAATCACATCCCATTGTGACAAATGCATAATAGAGTAGAATGAACAAAATGGAAAAGCACTCCAAACCTGATTTCCTTTATAAATAAATTGATGAACAACATACTTCAACTTATTTGTGAATTTAAAATTTAAATGTATACAACCTTCATTGAATTCAAGCTTTAAATGCTTACCGCCTTTACCGAATTCAAAATTTAAATAAACATGATATCCATGCATACTGTATTGGTAATCCATCTATCTTGTATCTCATAAACAATATGCACCTTGCATCGTAGTGATAAGGATAAGGTTTTGCAAACAATATGCACATGCAACATAGTAATAAATGTTCTATAAGTTGGGATATACACCATTGGATTTGAAGTGTTTCATATCCAACAATGTATATCCAAATCATATAGTATTTATTATACCATTGTAGGGTGCATATTGTTTTCCCATAAAACTTTCCCAACGACCAATGTGAAGAAAAAGGGGCATAAAACTCTCCCAACGATCGATGTGAAGAAAAGCGGCAGAAAGAAACTACCAGATTGTACTGAGAGGTTTGAGGCAGTTATATCTGAATACAGTGGAGCAGAAATTGGGTCTTTTAGTTAGACCATATCTCACGATTTGTGTGGCATCCCAAGGTCAACCTCCGCCAAACCTTTAAACAACCTCATGATATCCCCACAACCATCATATCATAAGCCCTAATCGGATGCTCCTACATCATTGGTTTCTGCTTAAGTTTTGACTGGGTGGAATATTTTTGGTTTTCCATATTACAATTCAATGGAATGGAAGTTGCTTGAAACTTCTACTCACATGAATTTTGTTAGAAATGACAATATATATATATATATATATATATATATTTCAAGTGGTTTTGTAGAGAGTAGGTTAATTAGAGAGAACTTTGTTACGTCGTTTAGAATTTAGAGTAGTTGATTTTGTAGAGGGGTCTACACCATTGGTGCCATCTTTTATTCTTATCAGTTTTTTTAAGGCTCATACCCAAGGAGTTTCGAATCGGTGACCTTAAGCAATGGGTGCATTAACAATACACCCATTCACCATCTATTCTACACCTAGCAGGCTTTATTCTTCTATTATTATATTTATCTCTCTGCAGCATTATTTAAGTGGTAACGCTTACTCAGATGCCCTTAATGTTTATTGTGTTATTGGTTGACCAAGGCACATCAAAGCCAAAGGAACATAATCTTCCTCAACAACCTAGTTGAAATCTTTTCTCGATTTAGATAAAAAAATTTATCAAAAGCTAAACTTTATATTAAAAAACTTGAACCCATTTTAAGACCATCCAATAGGTTAAAGCTTTGAAAAAAAATGAATATATGAAAGTGAAACTTCTAGTCACCCCAAAGAAAACTCACCTCAATATTGAGTTTGTCAACAAATTTAGCTCACTCCCTTTAACATAGCCTTTCTCTTATGGTTTTGCTTCCTGTTATCAAAGTGCTTTCCCATAATTCGTAGGCTTGGCATTTTGTCTCACAGTTTTGTCTTATGTAAGGGTTTGTCTCAAAATGTTCATTTCAGGGTCTAATTTCACACATGCCAAATGAATCCTGCATTTTGGTGTTATGTCAAAGTATTTTTTTTCAAGAGGAAAAAATCTGACCTTGTTATTCCATAAGAAATCAAAGGGCATTAGTACATTGTTCATAATATCGATGCACATGGCCAAGCTGCCCACCGGAGTTCCCAGCCAGGGGGAAAGGCACATCATAACCAGAATAACCCATCAGAAAACTGTCTCATCATAGAATGGGGACTGACCTTTCATTCACATCAATCGAGAGCCAATGTAACACTGAACAACGTTCTAAAGAGAGCACTCTGTCCATCATATTAAAACCTCTGCAAGGAAGGGAAAGAAGCCCTTCAGCAAACTCTGAAAACATCATAGAATCAATAAATCACAATAAGAGGTAACACCTCTGAATAAGCTCAATAGAGCTGAAAATAATCTTGTGAAACCAGAAGTTTTTCAATATATTCCATCAAACATCCTTTCCCTTGAGAGAAAGAGAGTGCATTTTTAGAAAGGCGGTCAGCTGTCTTGTTGTGCTCTCGATAGATGTGAGTGAAAGACAGATCCTGGAAGCTATTAGCTAGCTTTTTAGTCTCTCTACACCAATGAACAAGTTCAAGTGGGGAGAGAGCAGCTGATCCCTTTGCCCAGTTGATGATTACTTGAGAATCACCATACACCTGGACTAGGGGGATCCCCATCATATGGGAGGTGCGCAAGAGTGCCCATAGACTGAGCAGCTCCGCTTTGGTATTAGTGCCATGTCCGACCCCCAGCGAAAACTCCAAAAAGTGGGTGTCATTGAGAAGGATACAGAAACCAGCACCAGCATTCATATTTTTAGATGCACCGTCAAAGAAACCACAAGGAAAAAACTTATCTGGAGGATTCCCAATATGTCTTCTCCGCTGATTTTTAGTGACAGTCCCAAGATGGGGAGCTTGGACAGTCATAAAAATTTGTTGAATGATGCCATAAATATTTCATTTTTTACCTTCAAATACAGCCAAGTTGCGAGCCTTCCATATAATCCACATCATATTGAAGAGTATCAGGAAGCGAGGAGAGCTTCTAGGAATCTTTTCGTGCCAATCTTTGATAATAACAGCTATAGATGCTCCAGAAAAACAAACAGTAAGATTATAATGCTCCCTGATATATTTAGCTACAGATTTCCATACCAAGCAATAAGAGAAGAGGTGTTCCACCGTTTCCTCATTATTGCAGCAAAGTGGACAGATACCGGGACCTGATAAACCCCTTTTCTGGAGGTTCTCCCAAGTAAGGATTTTGTTGTGAAGTGTAAGCCATATAAAACAGGAGATTTTTAGTGGGAGGGCTTTCATCCATAAATAAATACCATCAATCGCAGAGGACGAGCAAGAGGATGTACATGCAATACAATCATATGCATCCTTGGCAGTAATAGAATCCCTGTTTTTCTTATAAATCCAAGACAGTTTATCAGGTCTGCTCGAAAGACGAATGCCAGCTCCATAAAGACCACAGGTATAATCATTCCAAGAAGATACAAAGTAGCCACCGAGATCTAAATCCTCAGCAGAGAACCAGTATTTCTTCGCATTAATCAGAGAGTTATGGGCCTGAGATAAATTACAGATATTTAAATCTTCCAAATACAGTCTCAATTCTTCCGGAAGAGAAAATGTAGAGTGCGAGCCCACTATTGGATCAATCCCTAGTAAAATACTTTCACCATTACCAACCTGCCACGCCATATGCATACCCATCCAAGGAATAACCTGCAGAAATCCTCTCCAAATAAGAGAGACATTGCGGGAGCTAAAGGATTTATTCCTGAGCCAATCTGCAACCGGCAGACATTTCATATATTTAGATTGGAGGACCTGGAACCATAAGCCTTTAGAATGAATGGCTCTCCAAAACATGTTAAGACGCAGAGCTTGATTGAACCACGAGAGATTTTTAATACCCCAGCCCCCCAGTTCTTTGGGCCATGAGAGATCATTCCAATTTTCCAAATGGAACTTGAAAGTAATATCAGATGAACCCCACAGGAAATTGAACATAATACTTCTGAGTTTCTGAATAATAGATACAGGAAGAGGAGCCAAACCCATCCAGTAGACCGGTATACTTGTCAGAACAGAATTGACAAGGACCAATCTCCCACCAAGAGACAGATTTTTTTAAGTCCAGTGATTTATTTTCTTATCAAATCTTTGAAGTAGCCAAAACCAATCGGTCACTTTGTAACTCAGCGGCTTCAAAAAAAAGCCCAGGTAAGTTAATCCAGACTGAAGCGAGTGCATTTGATAAGGCAGAACATCCCTAAAAGCATGAAGGTTGTCACCATTGAAATTGTGGTAGAGGAAGCATGATTTATCAATATTGATCCTCATACCAGAGGCTTTACAGAAGGAATCAAGGAGAACCTCAAAAGCCAGCCAGTCCTGAAAAGTCCCAGAGCTTAGGAGAATAACATCATCTACAAAGAGGAGATGGGAAAGAGTCAGAGAGGACGAGAGTTTAATGCCCTGGATGAGGCCATTAGATCGAGCATCCTTAATGAGCACGCTGAGACCCTCAATGACAAAAATGAAGATAAGAGGGGACAAAGGACAGCCTTGCCGAATACCACGAGAAGCAGTGAAGAAGCTTGAAGGAGTCCCATTAACCAAGACCGCAAAGTTTGCAGTAGTTATACAGCCCATTATCCAATTGACAGTGAGAAGGGGAACACCAATTTGAATTAAGATAAATCTGACAAAGGTCCAATCAACACGATCGAAAGCCTTTGTGAGGTCCAGTTTAAGAACAAAAGCACAGATATTCTTGGTTTTTACAGAGTGGAGAACTTCCTGGACAATACCAATGGGCTCATATATTTGACGATCTTTAAGGAATCCAAATTGCTCTTGTGAGATACCCTGATCAAGAAAAGGCTTGAGTCGACCAGCAATGACTTTTGCAATGAGCTTGTAGAGAAGATTACACAAAGAAATGGGTCTGAAGTCGGCAAAAGTACGTGGCTCATCCTTTTTAGGGATCAGAGCAAGGAAGGTAGAATTCAGGGAAGAGGGAATATGACCTGTGATCCTAGTCGAATCCACCAGCTGACATAGGATGGGGCCCAAAAGATCAAAAAAGTGTAAGTAAAATTCCACCGGCCACCCATCTGGTCCCGGACTACAGTCTTTTTTGAAGGACTTAAGAGAGAGTTCAATCTCTTTCAGTGTGACCTGAGAGATAAGGCACACCGAGTGATCAAGGGGAATCATCCTAGGATAGAGAGAGATCACTTTGAGTTGATGGTCTAGACAAGTGAGCCCTTCATCCGAAAAAATGTTTTTAAAGAAAGATTTTCCAAGATCCTTTAAAGAGCCCTCTTCATCGATAATATTACCATCCTCATCTTCTAGCAACCAAATCATATTTTGTGTCCTCCGGCCTGAAGCTACCATATGAAAAAATTTAGTGTTGGAGTCACCCTGTAAGGCCCACTTAGTTCTACTCTTAAGTTGCCAAGTGAGCAATAAGTGGTCTAATATCTTCTGTCTTTCAGCACTAAGGAGAGAAAGATGTGCCATTTGATCCTTAGTAAGTAGACCATTAGCAAGAATAGATTCAATGGCCCGTTCCAGATTGTGAGAGTCCAACTCTAAACTATCAGATTTAGACTTAAACCAGATCTTAGAATCATGCTTCAGAGACCGTAAAGACCGACAAAGATCCTCAATACCAGTAAAATTATCAACCTCAGAGAAGAGTGACCACCATTCAAGAAACCATTCAGTGAATTCCGGGTTCTCCAACCAAGAACGGTTGAATTTAAAAGGGTAATTATAGGGACCTTTAGTAGAGTTCCACTCAAAGAGGATAGGAAAATGGTCTGAAATGTTGGAGCATTTAATCCAGGTTCTGTGGGTCCCTAAAAAGGGAAATAGATCTTTGGAGATAAGGAAACGGTCAAGGCGCTTGCAGATGCCATCCTCACTCGAACGACCATTGCGCCATGTAGGGCCAATCGTAGGAGGAGCTATATCCACAAGGCCAGCAGCATCGAAGAGGGCAATAAAGTGATCAGAAAGATGATCCAAAGAGGCCTTACATCCCCAAGTCTCTGAAGGATGGAGAGTGAGATTGAGGTCGCCCCTGCCAGCACGAGAAATGGGAGGTTGAGAAGACCACCACGCCGAACCCTATCCCAGAAAGTGAACCTTTCCTTATAAGGGCCATAAACGTTCAGTAAATGGAAAGGGGATGAAAGACCGCGGATAGTAGCTTGTAGTAAGATACCAGCACAAGTGTGAAAAGCCTTACACTTCACCTTTAGCGGATTCCAAGCAGAGAGAAGGCTACCAGATAAACCCCGGGCACTGACAGCACAAAATTCCCAGGTGGGGAGTAACTTAGAGAAAGCCAAAAGAGTCGGAATATCGCTGCACATAGTTTCCTGAAGAAAGATAAAGTCAGGTTTCAAGGAGTTAAAGAAAGCACGGAGACTAAGCGTTTTGGGCCTGCCTCCAAGGCCACGAATATTAAGAGAAAGTATAAGCATTAAGACAAATACCGAGGGGGAGTACTCGCTCTAAGTCCCCGAGGAGAATGAACCCTGACAACATCCTTTAAACGTTCTGAGAGAGGGATATACGGAGGTGAGACCGGTGAGAGGTCATTTCGTGGAACCCTTTTCCCTTTAGGCTTTCTAACAGTGACATTGGCGAACCTGATAGAATTAATGTGGAGAATGGAAGGAGAAGAAGGGGAGGAGGCGGTGAATATGGAGAGGGACTTCGTGAGAGAGGGGTTCGAGAATGAGGGTGAGGAGATGGGGCTAGAGTGAGAGGGAGCTGGGATAGGAGGAGGAGCCAGTGATAGGGAAGAGGGAGGAATAGGGCCAAGGGAGGTGTGCAGGAAGTGAGAGGAGGAAATTCCAACAGTGAATCAAGTGCCAAGGAATCTGAAGGGAGGCCCTGATCAGGGGTAGCCAAGGGGGGAGACGCAACCACCAAAGGTTCAGGAGCCAGCAAACCAGAAGAATAGCTCAAGTCGTTTACAGCCACAGACAACGGAAGGGAGGCATGTGAGTCATCCTGTTCATTAGACTGTGCCATCATGGAAACAAGAGGTGGGGAAACCTTATCATCCGAACAGGCAGTCATGGGAGCAGAGTCTTTTTTATTTGACATAATCAAACTGTCAACTGCCTCTAAAAAAGAATCAGGGATGATATCAATAAAAGGTGCAGAGACTTTTGACATACCTGTTGGAGAAGAAAGATTCTCCAGATGGCCAACGGAGGGAGTGGGAGAACGACATATACTAGAGTCTGATAAACAATCATCTGCCATCCTCTGCGGGCAAGATTTCCTTAAGTGTCCAACCGCACGGCAACAGCTGCATCGAAAGGGGATACGCTGATAGTCAAGCCTTTGAATTATAAGGCGCTCATTACACAATAATTCCACTTCTGCAGGCAGTCCGCGCGAAATATCCATCTCAACGAGAATCTTTGCAATCCGCTTATCATACGTATGCAGTAAATCCTCTTCCACTGAGATAAATCTCCCTATGGTGTTTCCAATCCCTTCCAGTATAGATTTACTCCACAGAGGAAATGGTAGCTGTGGCATGAGAACCCATAAATGTCTTTTAGTTATTTTCTCCTTCAATGGATCAAAATGTGTGTGCCATCGACCTAAAACCAAGGATCCTTTACCAACACGCCATATACCATCCAAGACTTTGTTACAATGCTCAGTGTCGAGAAAGACGAAGACAACCCATCCTCTAGATAAAAGGCTAATAGTCGGAATGTAGTTAAGCAAAGGTTTCCAGTTTTCCTGTGCCCAAGAAATCCAGGACGATTTATCCATTTTGCAGTACTCCAACCGACCAACCAGAGCTCGCGAGCAAAGGGTCGAAACATGATCAAAAAAGATATCATGCCCCAGAACATAGTGAAACCGCTCCTCAGTGGCCTTGATACACTTAGATCTACGTTTCCTATGAAAGCGTGACTTGTCCACACCGTCAGCCATCCAGGAAAATCACAAAGTCAACCACCGGACAAATAATGAAGTACCCAGAAACCCTCCCCAAAGAAAAGACCCACGGCTAAAACCCCAAATAGTCCCAACAGCAAAAAAGGGGAGAAAACAGATATCAATGTCAGATAGGCCCCAGAAAGAAGAAGTCAACGGTAGCAGAGAAGGAGTGAAGAGCTCATGGTGTATCACAGATACCTTAGATAAGATACCAAGGACAACCCGTGTCCGGAGAAAAGACCCACGATAAAGCCCCAGAAGGACCCCATCAGCAAAAAATGAGTGGAAATCAGAATCCCAATGACTCCAAAACCCCTGAACAAGAAATGTCAACGACAGCAGAAAAGGGGCATAATCATAACCCGAAGTGAGCACCTCGGATACCTAAGGGGAGGAAACCCAAGTCAACCCTAAACCCAAAAAAACCGGTACTGAGGAAAATACATGCAAAGGTGGCGAAAACAGAAAGGATACGACGTCGAAATGAGGCCGCGGCAGAAACGATAGTCCTTCCCACTTTTTATTTAACGCTTGGTTGGTACTAGTCTCCCATTGAAGGGGAGGGACTCCAAGCCAGGCCGCAAAACCCCATACCCACCAACCTATGTAAAAACCAGTCAGGAGACAAACCAGAGAGAGGGAAACCTTCAAGAAAAATAAACAAGGACAGACCCAGAAACGGCTGCAACCAAATCTGACAGGACAGGGAGGTACTGCGTCAAGAGAAAACTCAACAAGAAATAACAGTACAATGGAGCTTCATAACAGAGTACCCATAAGCCTCGAACAACCGTGTGTGCTCTACGGCAAGCAGAGAGAGGGAGACTGAAGGCGTCAAAGAGTTGCAGGGAATCGCAGAGACGAAACCCTCCATTGCAGCTCCCCCAACTTGGCCTCCAATGTTATGTCAAAGTATGTTAATACACAAATACCCATACCAATAACGACATGCCTCAATTCCTTGTGTATGTTAAATGGCTTTGATGGAGTTACTTGGTTTATTTTGCTCCTACCCATATCAATAGCGACCTGCTTTTATTTCTATGTATGTTAGATGGCTTTGATCCCGGTGTGTTACGGACTGCTTGATTATTTTGCTCCTAATTGTTCGAAATGCTCCATGAAGCAAACACCGAGGAGCTACACTGGACGGAACAGACTTCCTATATCGTAGGTGCCAGGTTTGAGGGTTAACAATTCTGCCAATTTCACCAGGCACTAGCATCTTCTCTCGTCCCATTGGAACTTATGCCATTTGGGTGGGGCAGACCAGAGCAAGACGGAAAGCCTGGTGGATGGATTCAGACTCCATTGACATAAACCATGTTGGCTCTATTTGTAATTTTTAACCACTCTGTGTGGGGGACGGATGCATTCTGGACTGTTAAAGTTAGGCATGTGTCATGGTTCATGTTCTTTGATAGTGATTGAAATTCATCTTCATACAGCATTCTATGAGAACCGAGCCTCTCTATTATATTAAAAGAGTACCAGCCCGCTATGTTACCCATGCTTCTTTTATGTTTGCATTGTTTCGATTGGGATATGTCACTACCTAATAAATTATCTGTTTGTCCATATTCTTGTGCTTTCATATAAAGGTTTTCAAGCGTATGGGTATTAAGTCAGAGCCGGTCATTACCTGACCGAGTGTAAGGGAAAGAATTGGACCAAGGTCGCATTTAACCTGATTTGATTAAGTTCAACTTGAGCCAGATGATGTTGTTGCCTTGACGAGGAAGAGAGTTGTGGATGTAGCTGGAAACCTTGGGAAGATAGTTAGAGTTGAACTGAATGGACAACTATTGTTTGTCAAGACCTTTCAGGAATATGTTGGCCTCTACTTGAAAGCAGCGTTCAAATTCAAGCCAGATCCTCTACCAAGGTCTTGTTGACTTAACTGATAATCTAGTTCTGAAAAAAATTATCGTTCTATTTTCTGTTAATATTATATGGTCGTTATCATTTTATTGCGTTTTCAGAATCTTTGAAAAAGTAGATGAACAGATGGGAGATTTGAGTGACTTAAGTGATGGGCAATTCCAAAAGGAAAGTTGAACTTGGTATTCGCTTTCACAAATTTGTTCTGGTTTGCGTTTGGACGTTAGATACAATAGATAGTAAATTCCCATCTGCTGTGAAACATTAATTCTTAATTCTGGGCACAACTCTGATTTGTGATGCCTGTGTACAGTTTTTCTTAAATCCTAGATTCAGGGCACAGCTTTGATTTATTATGCCCACTTATGTTTTGGTTTGTGCTCTATTCAGTTTGGTAATCATGGAATAGCCACCACTAAAGGTGCTTCACATTGTTGATTTAGTTAACAAGCCAGATAGCAACCTATGTGATGAAAATTATAAATAAGAAGAAGAAGACTGCTGCAGTGAAAGCACAAATGACCACGAACTATTTATGGATCTTTGTCAATTCTTTCATTAACAACCCTGCTTTTGGCTCCCAAACAAAGGATACACTGACAACTTGTCAAAACAGCTTTGCGATAGAGTGTGAACTCTCTCAAGAATTATTGAACAAAGGTACTCACTGTCTTATCAAAGATTATTCATCTCTTTGTATTTAAGCGAACTTTTAATCAAAGCAAGTCTTGTAATGGCTAGGGTTTAAGGGTAGCCCTTATTTGTTTTAGTGTTTACATTGGCAAAATGTGGGGTGGTTGAGAACATACTGTCAAGGGCAGACTTCAAACAAACCAAGGATCTTCAGAAAACTAATGGAACCAAAAGATATCACCAAGCTTGATGCAATGGATGCAGGAGGCCTGAATTCTGAGAAATGCACTCTAATTTTAACAGAGGGAGATTCAGTCAATGACCTTCTGTAAGTAGATTCACCTTCTAATAAAGTGAGACTGATATGTGATAAGGTAGTATTATTGTAGGATTTTCATTTCCATTGCCAATTAGAGTTTTTATCTTTTGGCTGTCTTTGCACTTCAGATGGCAGAGTTAGCTGTCGTTGGTTGAAACCACTATGGTGTGTTCCCTCAGAGAGGCAATTTGTTGAATGTAAAGGAAACAAGCCATAAACAGATCATGGAAAATGCAGAGATTCAACATATCGAGCAAAGCTTTGGTCTGCAGCATGACTAGGAATATGACCACATCAAATCTGAGATATGGTCATCTGATGATTATAGCAGATCAGGTACATGTATATTTATGACTGTAATTTCTATGTAAGTTTGAAGGAAGATGTTGACTGAAATCTGTTTGTTTAAACTTTGTTTCTTGTAGGAACATGATTATTTCCACATGAAAGGATTCCTGATCAAATCTATGCACTCTTTCTGGCCATCTCTACTAAAGATTCCCTAATTTCTTGTTGAACTCATCGCTCCTATTTTCAAGGTAAGTGTTCGCATTATAGCCCTTGTTCTTTCGAAGTGTATGACTCCGTAACTATATGAAGATGCATACATTGTTTATTCCAATGGAGTATGAAGCTGTGTGTTTACTTTTTAGTGCATTGTTGCAGGGAACCCATTAGGATGGAAGGGTCTTGTCTTTTTGCACCATGCCCCATTATAAATCAGAGAGAGAGTGTCTGGGTGGATCAGCGTCAGGATGGACAATGAAGTACTATAAAAATAGTACAGACTCTCTTCTCTTTGTATATTTTAATTTTTCCAGTCCAGGTTCTGATTTTTATGAGGATCAGCTAACTTTCTGTTTTTCCATTCATTCCTTGATTTATGCAGGGTCTTGGCACAAGAACTTCTAAAGAGGGAAAATAATGTTTAAAGATTTGGGCAAACATAAAAAAAATTTCACGTGGATTAATGAGGATAATGGAGATGTGATTCAGTTAGCATTCAGTAAGAAGAAACGAAGAACTTCTAAAGAGGGCAAAGAATGTTTAAAGATTTGGGCAAACATAAAAAATATTTCATGTGGATTAATGAGGATGATGGAGATGTGATTGAGTTAGCATTCAGCAAGAAGAAAGTAGAGGCCATACAGAATTCGCTAAGACAATTTTAGGTAATCAAATTAGTGTGGAGCAACATGTCTAGTTGAATGAAAGAATACCAATTTACTCACAAGAGTATTATTGAGGAATCTGATGAGCTATGACGGGCTCCATTATTAGGGATATATACTGGGGTAATTTAGGGGCCACTTTAGATGGGATAGGATCACTTAATCGGCGGAACATAAAACTTTTGGCCTACATCTAACACAAATGTTTTAAAAACTATTATAAGATGCGGGATTTCCAATTAGCAAAAACGGAGGAAGAAAAAATACAGGATTGTAAATGCCCTTGCCCACTCCTGAGAGATAATGGAATTGAAAAGACAGCATAGATCCCTTTATTGCTTTTATTGTAGTTGATTGCTTCGACATGATGAATCACTTAATTCAATGTTCTAAGCATAATGATGTGCACAGTGCTACACATTACCATGTTATTTTTCAGAGATATGCCGATTACATAGGTTGCTAGAAATCATCATATCATAAACAAATACAAAATGGGCGAGTCAATTTTGGTGCACTATAGAATGAGTTTTTCCTACTATCGAATGGGCAATTGTAGTTGTAAACAAGTCTATGGTCAACTTGCTTCATAACTTGGTTGGGAATAAACCCAAGTGATGGAACTTGGTGTTATCATAAGTAGAGTTTGCATATAAGAGCGTTGTGAACACGAGTACAAAAATGCATTCAGCATTCCATGCTGTATATGGTCTAGGCCAAGAGGCTTTACAAAGATGAGATCAAGTAAGCAAAAGTCTCGCAAAATATGCAAGTATCAACATTTGACTTGTCTTTTTAACCTACTTGCAGAAAGCATCAATAATTGAATGAGAATGACATTGCATTCTTGGCAGTGATCTCTAATGAAGATATTCCAGCATTTCCAAATAATTTACATATTCCTTGGATGGATATTGTTTTAATCAACCTCGCCACATTTCGTGATGACAATTTTTGAATAGGGCCTGTTGAATCCTCTCTCTGCCACTGTTGCTCGCTTATCTCCAATCAACTTTGCTACCCTAACTCATACATAACATCAAACAAACATTATGAATTGATCAAAACAACCAAAAGAGAGGAATGAAGCATTAAAAAACAATTATAGAATATAAGTGCAATGAAAAACTATGCAAGGAATTAATGCACACAAACAACTGAGAAAAAACATTATGTGACAAGTAAGCGAAGATTGGAGAGAACTAAACTTGTATTAAACAATCTGGGCACCACTATACAGACACAAACTCACACTCTCAATTTCCATACTTCAAGTCTCTCCTATTTGTAGTGGATCACACGAGTAACTGTTGCATATCTGTCATCGTTACTGATTCAGCCGTTAAACAAAGAATGTGTAACCTCCATCCTCACTTGAGCTTGTATCTCACATGTGTCCATACACTCGTCTCATTCTTCGACACATTAGATACACAGCCACATTTAGTGTATAGCATGTCTTCTAACACTCCCACTGAGTACATTTGTAATAGTTGCACAGCCAGATTTAAAGTTGGAAAACTTAGTGTGGGATTCAAGGAAGACATCTTAGGGGAAAATGATATGAAGCTTATAACAAAACGACAGGTAGTGCTATTTGAAAATATTTGGCTTGTTGTTGCATGTATTTGATAGAGTTGTATGGGTGTTTAGGTGGTGATTTTTGAAACTTTGAGAAGATGTCTAATATAGTGTCAATGGTCATGTGGTGCCATGCAGATCACCGCAACATAGAGCCTAGGAATTTGGACATGAGAAGATCACTCCGTAATATAATGTAGATTTAGATTAATTATATTAGCTAGGGAATGTTAGAAGATACCCCAATACACTAAACTTAGCCTTCTAACTGTTAAAATTATGTGAGAAAGAAAGAAGAAAAAAAATATTAATGTTCAGAAATTATCAAAATAAGTTAATGGGATTGTAGAAGTACAACCAACATAGAATAGTCAAGAGGGAGTGCCAAATGGGCTCTCAATGAAATCCACTAAAATAAAGTAGAAAAGTATTCACCTAAAGAGTGGGAAAACGAGTCAAAACCCTTGAAAGCCTACAATTCAAATGGAATTCAATGGAAATACCTGTGTCGCTGTTTTTGCTAATTGTCAATAAAGAAATATCAGAAGCATGGGTCTGAGTATCAATCTCTGAGGCAGAGTTGAAGAATAACATGGAAAAATGGCCTGGGCTGAGGGGAGTTGGTGAAACTATCGGTTTTTGCTAATTGTCAATTAGAAATATCAGAAGCATGGGTTTGAGTATCAATCTGTGACGCAGAGTGGCAGAGTTGCAGAATGATATATGGAAAATGGCCCGGGCTGAGGGGACTTTGTGAAACTATCGGTAGGGTAGCAGATTGCTCTGTGCCTCTCTATTTTGGTGAAACTGATGAAGCTGGTAAGATGATTCTGGTGAAGAAGTTTGGATTTGGTGTCTCAAATTATTTAATACATGCTTTATTCTCTCCATTTAATCTTTATTCTTATGAAGTTTAAGTTGTAACACCATAACTTGGAACCACAAAAGGAAAGCAGAGGGTAGAGATAGTTCGAGCACTCACTGGAAGTAAGGAGAATTGGTATTATCCTGCACTGCCTTGACATTCCCTATTCTGTCGACAACATCCATGCCACTCAAAACTCTTCCAACAAGCAACGAGCTAGAGCCCAGGTCTTCCGCATTTTTTGTCGCAATAACGAATTCCGTCCCATTAGGGTCTGGCTTCACCTCTTCCTCCTTAATCTGAAACCTGCCCTCCTTGGTCACCAACTTGATCTGGGGAGGGGGCTTAGAAGGGTCCCTAACTATAAGACCAACAGCCCCCCTAAACGTCCTAGTCCCTTTACACTTCTGTTCCAATCCTTGGGCCTCATCAACTAAATCATCCGCCACAATGCGACCCTTAGACATCTCGGCATCCACGCCATAGGATCGAAGTCCCGCGTTTTGAATATACGTCGGGGTTATCTTGATGAATTCCTTTTTCCGGTACCCGATGCCTGTTTTCCCGGAGGCAAGCTCGGCAAACCGCGACGCCCCAACTGGAACGTCGTTCCCGTAGAGTCCTATGACAATGCGACCGGCCGCTTCTCCGTCTATGGCCACGTCGAAGAAGACGGATTTAGTGACGGTGAGTTCATCGCACGTCGTGGGTTCGAAACCATTTGCAGGCTCCTTGTCTTTCTCAGTTGGACTTTGGTCTTCCTCTGCAAAAACGGATTCCCCGCGTCTCAGTTTCGATTCCCAGAGGCTGGAGAACAGGAAGCCCGATCCTTGAAGAATGAGTCTTCTGGTTTTGCTATGTGGGTCGGAAATTCTACATGCAGGAATTTGCCTCAATGAACATGGAGCGGTTGTGATCCGATCGCTGCACCACCAAGGCTGAAAAATGTCAGCAAACAGAAAGGGAATTCAAATTTACAGCAGCAAATTGGGTATTCTTTCATTCATTCTATTCATACCTTGGGGAAGTTGGAGTGAAGTGTGAGGCGGTCATGAGCGAGAGCGGCTTCATCATTTTCTTTCGCTTTAGTTTTTATGTTTTATAGCTCGTGAGGGAATGGGTGGTTGCAGCCCTCTTTTTAGGTGTAGGTATCCATGGATAAGGTGGGTCCAATGTGGGGATATGGTTGTGGGTGTCACCTAACAGAAGCTTATCATCACACACGGATAATTTTCTTATAATTAAAATTGAATATTGTGGAACCACATAAGAGGGACTGAGGTCTGGGCACTGCAGTGATCAAATTGAAAGATGGTTTGCAGAAAACTTGTGAAGGGATTAGGATTGAACGCTGGCGAGGACGATGAGGGAGCTGCTGTCAAAACACAAGTAAACGTATTTTTCTCCATCGCCTCGCTGACCTGCACATGGATTCACACTCACAGACAAGTAAATGTATTTTTCTCCATCGCCTCGCTGACCTGCACATGGATTCACACTCATGGTGTGAGGTCTCGTTGTTTCGGTATTTGCTAATTGTTGGCGGTTGTGATCCATGTTTACTCCGCTCTGACCAAAGAATGTGGATTCAGAGCTTATTATATGTGTACTTAATAGAAAGTTTCTTGTTTTCTGGGAAAAAAGTATGTAATAATTTGTTATTCAAGAGAATCAAAATTATATATCGAACTTTCAAAACTAAAGTTACTTTGAAGCAAGAGTCTGAAGCTAAATTTTCAGAAGCTTCTAATTTGGAACAGTTTGGGAAACATTTTTTATATAATATATATTTTTATGCGTATATGCTAACAAATGTTTTGTAGAATGTTGAATTAGTTATGGAAAGCATAAAACATGAAATAAACCATAACATGATAAATCATAATACCATATAACATCATTCATCAACCATCAATGAGATTCAATCAATTATCATATATTAGTGAATTCGTCAAACATTGGTCCATTATTCATAACATCAAGTTATCAACCTTACATCTTCATAGTTCAACTTCAAACTTGAATTGCCATGTAATGTTCACAAAATATACCATAATAAATATAGGGTTTCATTGCTCATGAGTTTCAAAATGTCATCATTTTTTGAGGCTAGCTTTTATTTAATTTTCTTATTTACGTACATCCTTGCTTTGATTATATCATTATCATTATCTATAATGAGTTTTCACTGGCATCGTTAAAATTCATGTCCAGGGGTTCAGTTTTGCGTCTCAGGTCTGAAAATGTCTTCATTTTTTATGAGGCTATCTTAATATCATTCTATTATTTTCATAGCCGAGGGCTTTATTAAAGGATTGTTTCTTGAGCTAAGTTTCCCCAACATTTTCAAAATTCACATTTAAGGGTCTTATAGTGGTTAAGAGCACATGTTTCCTTCTTGTTGGTTACAGGTTCAAACCTAAAGGGTAGGGTGTGTACATTAACTTTAGCAATTAAATTGCTGCGTGAAGGGATCCCTTATTCCACAAACAAGGGGGTCTTGTACATTAATTTGATGTCTGGCTAGGCTACGATCTTCAATCAAATTATTATTATTATTATTTCATGAGCTAAGTTTCTACTAGTATGTTTAAAATTAATGCCCTTGGGTTCAATTAAAATCTTATCCATTGTATTCACCAGTGCCATTGACCTACTATTATGTTCATTAGTTGGACATTAATAAAATTATCTTATATTTTTCCTAAATATAATTCCATAGTGTTCCAACAACATTTTAGCAAAAGATTAACATTATAATGCCTGAGCCAAAAATAATTATGAAAAATGGGTCACAATACAAGCTCTTCATAATTCAGCATTTCATTAAGAGATGTTAATGCTTGAGTCTATGTTTGGTGCCACTTCGCACTTATTGTTTTATCTGAGTCTAGCTTCAATCTATTTTCATATTTATGTATCCCAGCCTCCAGGGGTTGATTCTAGCACTATTATTATCTGGTCCTAGTTTCTGCAACTATTCTCAGAATATATGCTTCAGTAGGTGTAATTCCATGCCCTTCTTGACAACATTCCAGTGCTTGAATGGAAGAAAATAAAAAAAACTTGGTCACAATATAAGATTTTCACAGTCCACTGTTATGTTAAGATGATATTCCTCAGCCTATGGATCACTTCACACCACCAGTTAAAATAAAGAAAATTTGATCAAAACCCATAGTTCAAAGAATTCAACTCTACTATTAGTTCCATGCCCGGCACCATATTTGAGAGTGAAAGAATGATGATTATTTATAAAAAATACAGCCCCAGTGCCACATATACCTAGAGTTCATTGATTTTCACCATCTAAGAAACCCTAGGCTTTATCCCCCAAAGCCCTCCTCCTTCCCTCCAAAACCCAAATCACGTCCTTTTCCTCTCTTCCGCGGTTCGTGGGCGTCAATTAATAGGGGAAGCGTTGTAGGAAGCGACATGAAGCGTTGTAGGAAGCGATGGGAAGCGTTGTAGGAAGCGAAGTTGAAAGCGTCGGGAGCAAAGTCGGAAGCGCGGGAGGAAGCGATGGAAGCATGCGCTTCCAGACAGAGCAGGAAGCGAAATTTTGAAGGAGGAATCACGCTTCTGNGGGGGGGGGGGGGGGGGGGGGGGGGGGGGGGGGGGGGGGGGGCGCTTCCCCGCAACCTAGGTTTCAACCTTAGCTAGCTAAAAGACTTATTGACAGTATTTGAACCCTCAGCAAAAAAAACATACTAACAGTCCAAAAAGTGTGGCAGGGAGTAACCCAACAGTCCACAAGATGCATAAGTCAACAACAACAACCAAAAAAACAAATTTATACAAAATATTGTTAACTAAGAGTTGGCAAACAGGCCCAAAACTATCCCAACAAGATGCATAAGCCAACAACACAAAAACAGATTTATACAAAATATTGTAAACTAAAAGCTCGCAAGCAGGCCCCAAAACTAAGTCTGCAGATGAAAACTAGAAGTAAATAAGGTGGTCTTCAGCGACCAAGATGTTGTTTTCAACTCTGAAAAGTGAAAGAAACTTGGACAATTACCTAACGTGAGCTTTGAGAGGCTATCTGCATCAGAGTTAAACTCCTATACAGATGACTGATGGATACAAAAAGAAAACCATCCTTTAAGAGCCTAATCAGCTTAAGCCAACCTTCAAAACATAGAGACTGCATATTTGTGAGGCCTTTGGCCCATTCAACTACAACTTTTAATCTCTATAGCCAACAAGGTGAAGAATATAAAAATTTCAATGTTTAATTTATTTAAATTTGAATGTTATTTATATAAGATGAGAGTGAGTGAATAAAAAATTGCTTCATTCATATTTTAAAATTAAAAACGGAGTTAAATTTAAGCATCAATTTTTTTTTAAATTTTAAGATATATTAAAATTAAAAAGATTATATATAGAGAGAGAGAAAATTTAAGATGTCTTAAAATTAAAAAGATCATATATGGTTATAAAGGTTTGGTTTCTTAGGTGGTTCAAGGTTCCAAAATAGGTGATGGTAGTAGGAGGAGACACTTAAAACTAGGTGGTGGTGGGAAGAGATACTTAAAATCCAATCATGTTAAGGGTTGGTGTGGCTAAGGCAGAGTGGGATCCCCCTAAAATCCAACCATGCTAAGGATTGGTGTGGGATCCCCTGACTTGCTAAGAAATGATCATACTCTCTAACCATTAGATACATGGTTAAACAGGGAGATTATATTCTCAAACACTCTCCTTTAATCTCAACTATTTAAACTAACAAATAAATAAATTACTACTAAAAAATATACTGCAAATGCTTGTTGGTCTATGTCTCAGCTAGGCTTACAAACATTTAACAAAATCTCAAAAACTTTTGGTTTGGTTTTCAACTTTGCTGCATGCTACTGCCACAAACTCTTCGTTCTTTTTCTTCTTCTGGCTCAAAACCTTGTATTCTGCAATTTTTTGCTTCTTCAAATTCATCTTTACTTTTATATTGTTTGTTGTGAATCTTGCTTCTTCATCACCTTCAGTTTTATCTTTACTCTGATTTTCGTCTTCAATGTTTCCTCAAGTTCTTCAAGCCTGCATATATCATCAACTCCAAATTCGTCATCCATGGTGTTCTTCCATCTCTGCTTACTATCATCCAAGAGTTTAGTGCCTTTTACTCCATGGGTTAGTGACTCAAACTTCATTATCTTCAAATGTTGTAATGTAGGTATGTCACAATCCCACTCAATACACTCATCAGTGATCAAATTAATGTTCTAGTGAAAACTCAACCATTGTTGGTAATACCTAATCTCTTTAAGGCTCCATCTTGCAAAGATCTTATCAAGTCAAATTAATGTTCTAGTGAAAACTCAACCATTGTTGGTAATACCTAATCTCTTTAAGGCTCCATCTTGCAAAGATCTTATCAAGTAATTATTCTTCTAGATTATCTTGCGCAAATACAAATTTTGATTAGTCTGGCACTTTTACAGAGTGCTCTTCTTCAACACAATTCATATCTTCAGCAACTTCTATAGCTGGATTTTCTTCATTTTCTTCTCAGTCATACACTTGTTTCTCATTTCCAAGTAGGTTGTATATTCCATTTATCAATTGATTAATCAATTTCATTTCTTTCTTTAATTGCATCAATTCTTCATCAAATAAATTTTCCTCATCCTATAATGTTTTAAATTCAAATTGTTTTACCTTATATTTATCTTTTGTATTATCTTCTTGCTCTTCCTTTGCTCCTGCAGTTTCTTAATAAAACTTCACTGCTTCCTCTCTCTCCTTCTACTTCTAGATTTATGTCTTCTAGATTTATGTCTGAATGCAGGCATTGCCTACTCTCTTCAAAGAGGCTTTTTTTTATGACTAGCTCTTGGATCGATGTGCCTTCTTGCTCCCTCACTTTCGAGGAGGCTTACAAACACTCTGATAACATGACAATAAAATAGCATATGCATAACTCCCTTGGTACATCTGCGTACTTCTACCATTCTCAAATATAAGTGTAAAAAAATGATTCATGGTTAAAGAACTCATCAACAAACTCTAACTCACATGCTAAGAAATAGTAATACTCTCTAACTATTAGATACATGGTTAAACAAAGAGATTATATTCTCTAACAGAACTGAGTATGAGAATCAGCGAGCCTGAGTCATGGCGAGTCAGCGTGTGAAAGAACATGCCAACAATGTCTGCGTGCAACCACCAACTGAAGATTAGACCGATGTGTTTGGTGGGGTGTTGTTTGGTGAGGAAGAGGCAGCTCTGGAAGAGAATGCCACATAGGAGCCTGTAAAGAAAAATGAAAAGTCTGTGTGAATCCCATGAATAGGTTGTAACCTAGGGTTTGCCACGTGAGAGCTCGTAATTAGAGACCGCATGAAGAAAGCTGATGTTGAGGTTTTGGTAGCCATTGTTTGCACATGAAAGAAAAATATAAGGAGGTCCGGGGTCGTCGTGTAGGAAGAGAAGAGCAAAGTTCTGTGAGATATTAGAGGACGCCACATGAAGAAGATTACAGATCGTTGACCTGAGGAAAAGATTAAAAAAAGAAGAGAGGAGTAGAAGCTCGACGAAAGGAACCTGGTAGCAAGAAGCCTTAAAATAATCCAGGTAAAGGAAATTATTTTTAAGTTGGTCCTATAAGAGATTGTATGCGTGGTTGAGAGTCAGGCCAGCAAGCAGAAGTGTTTAAGGGTCTTTAAACCCTTGGTAAAATTTTGAAAGAGAGTTTAGTAATGCATGTTGAACGAGTTGTAGAGGTGCGGTCATTTGTGGATTTAAGGGCATGTAGTGTCCAAGTCTGTTGTGTTGGTGTTAGTCTTAGGATTGATTGTGACATTGTTGTGTGTGTGATGTTTCAATTTTGTTGTGGTGCTTAAAATTGTTGTTTGTGTTGAAGGGTTGTAACCTTGGTCGATGAATGATAGTTTGTGGTTACTTGATGGATGGTGATTGTTGATGGTTGAACTTGTGTCTTTGACTTTATTGAGGTCAGAGAACATAAGTGACTATTTATACAAGCAACTGGAAAGTTGCTGAGTTTGATTGAAGGTGGAGAAGGCCCCATTGAAGGTGAGTTCTGAACATAGAGAAGACAGTCCAGCTATAGCTAACCACCTGCATATTTGAAGCAAGCCACAACCTAGTTGAAGTTGCAACCCGGTTGAAGTTGTCACCCGCTAGTGCTTGAGTACTAGCTTGTGTATTTGAAATATATTGTTGATGGAAATAGAGAGAAACGGTTTTAGTGAGAAGATTGTGAAAGGAAGAGACAAACCTATGTAGGATAAGTAGGTTAATTGGATATGCGGAAAAGAAGGGAATAGATTGAGAGTAAACCTTAAGTAGGATTGAGAGTAAACCTTAAGGAGGTTAACTTGAAGGTCAAAGAATTCATAAACTTGAAAAAAAGGAGGAGGTGATGGGTTACAAAAGAGGAGTAAAAGGTGGAAAAAGAAAGCCTTTTGGAAATGAAGATGTATGAGATCATTGTAAAGGATTGAGGATATTCCTCAAGATATAGAATTACATGAAGCAACAATGAACAAAGAAACAAGACATAATAATAATAATAATAATCTAGCTCGCAGAGGTGTAGCTTGACTGGTGATTAGCTTGCAAATGAGATGTTATGTTGTAATAGAGGTCACGAGTTCAAAACACCCTAAATTGCTCGTGCCCCATGCTTGTGGGATGTGTGCGTGCACCTAGGGGAATAATAGTGGTAGCAGATGGGATTGGACCCCTAGACCTTGTGTCACGCAAGTACCAACCCCAAGGCTACTTGTCGATTCCCCTAGTACAAAAAAATATAATAATCTATTTTTTAGGTCACATGCAAGTCAGACACCAATTTAGTGTATGAGATCCCCTTGTTTGTGGGACAAGGGACCCCTCTTTGTGTAGCGATGTAATTGCTAAAGTCCACAGAGGTGTACATACCCTACCCTCTCTGGATTTTAACCTATGACCTCCTAGGAGAAAACATACAGTTGGTGAGGTCACTCACAAACATTATGATGGAAATAAGGGAGGCAACATAGATCTTTTAAAAATTATGATGAAAAGAAGAAGGCCACTCCCAAACAATGAAATTATAATTGTTCTTGAGGAACTGTATAAGAGAAGGAGTATCGTAAAATAGGTAGCTAGCATGAAGATTATGGTTGACGAATACCTCATAGAATATGAGATCGAATTTGATAAAGAAAATATTGCATATTGTCCAAATGAACTCATTGAAGCCTTGGATAGTAATCCAGATCTAGTTGAAGTTGAAAATGATCTACAACTCATGCAATGTTTGCCAAAGTTGAAAGAATTTGAGGAGAAAGTGTGTGAAAATGAAAATGATGTAGTTGACCAAGCAATATGTCTGCTTGATTTTATAAAAATTGAATATGAAAGATCCCAAGGGGGAGCAACAACATCCCTAACCTGTGATAAATATGTCAAAGAAGAGGATGACCATGAATCCATGAAGAAGTTCAGAAAGAATATATCTTTAAGAGAATGCCCATGGAGGCAATTGATTCATTTGAAAACCATAGTATTCTTGACTATGAATGTATAATGAGAGAAGAAGACAACTTTATTGATGTTGCAAAACTTGAAAGCATAATTCAAGACAAAGTTGAAAACGAGGAAGATCATATCAGTGTCGAACTTGGACGTGAAGAAGAAAGCAACCATGTTAATGTTTCATATGAAGAAGACAACCATGTTGGTGTAGTAGGTGAAGAAGAGGACATTAGCGCCTTGAACTGAAAATTCATGAAAATTTACACATCATACTTGATGCTGCAAATGAAAAGAAAGCAACAGTGTTGTTGCAAATTTTGAAACAAAACTTGATGAATTCAATAAAGGACCTATGAAAATGTTGAATGTTGTAGAAAATATGGAAACGATTGAAGGAGACATGGTTTTGAAGGCCATAGAAGAATACAAACTTGAAATTGTTGATATTTTAAGAAAGTAAACTTGAATTTGTGTAAATGATGTAGAGCATAAATGAGGGGTGTGTACATGAAATCTCACTATGAGAATGAACACACTAATGATGAAGTGGGATTTTCTTCCCTTACAATAGTAGGGGTAGATGTGAAGAAGGAAATTCTTGAAGTGGATAAAGAAGAGGACTAGAGGGGGATCCTTATTTTCTCTAATAAAAATTTGTTTGTCTATGAATGTACAGGTAATGAAGATGCCTAAGAAGCTACAAGAAATCAAATTGAAGAGAATTCTAAAAAGAAATTTAAAGAAGATGAAGAAAATAAAAACCTAGATTTAACATAAGCAAACAAAGAAAATTTAAGCATAGTGGATGAGATAGAGGTATCCATGGATGCTAATGAAGATGTGAATGATGTGAAAATATTGAAAAAAATTGAAGGAAAATTGGATGAGGATCCTAAAGAGATCCATATTATGTTGAATCAAATATATGATATTGTGTGTGCAAGTATGGAAGGCAATTTTGAAAATGTTGCAGAGCATAAAATTAAAGCAGCAAAGCATATGGGGAAGGTACTACAAAGTATATACCAAAATCAAATTTCCAAGGAATGTATTACTAAATAGATACAATGAACAGAAGCAAGTCATAAGACTTGCAAAAATAAATAAAGAATGTTTTGATGAGGAAAATATCATAAAACAAGTAGACATATTATGAAGGTTGAATCAGAAGTTGATAATGACGAGGGTGAAAGTGAAAGTAAAGATAAATTGAGGATGATTGCAATAGTGAGATTGCAAGTGGATGAATAAAAACTTGCATCTCGTATGAAAGCAGAGGCAATGGTGCATGTGATAGATTACAAACTTAAAGAAGACAAGAGAGTATATGAGCAACTATGAGTGAAAGGATTGCAAGCGACATATGATCAGAAATAATGCTTGGAAGAAGAATTGCCCCAAATTATCAAAGGGGTGAATTGGAATGAAGAGTTTGTAGTTGTGATGAGGATTGTAGAGGATATTAAAGAAATTGCCTTAAAGGCTATAGAAGGTGAAGACATATAAAGGGAAATTATCATGACAATTGTTTATGAAAATGAAGAATCTTCTATTATGGAGAAGTAGTGGTATGAATATGAGAACACAAACCATGTGGACGATGGACCTGAAGAGTATATGAGAATTTTACTAGCAACAATGAAGGTAGATGAGGAGATTGTCTTAGTTGCAATAGAGGAAACATTTGTTGAAGACATAAAAGATGATATTCATGTTTGTTAGCAAGAAGAATTGGAAGAACCAGTGAACAAAATGCTTATGATGTGGAGTCTTAGGGAGGTGAGGTACTATTATTAGTTTATGATGTGGCAAAAAACCATTATGCAGATGGATGTTGGTATGGAAGAAAATAAGTATAGAAGATGGAATTTTGATATACCCATATTGCAATAGTTGAATGATAGAGATTGAATTGTAGCTCATGGAATGAAGAGAACTGAGTATTTAGATGATGGCAAGTTGACAAGAATAAATTTTGGAATTAATGATGTTGGAAGTTGGTTTGAAGAATCAAATAAAACCTTGAGGATGAAGAAAAGAGTGAAGGCGAAGCTGAAAAATACCAGAAGGATTGTTGAATAAAAAGCATGGATTCCGAAGAACAAAAATAAACCATATGGATTGTTGCTACAACTACACAATTTTTAGGATTTTTCATATCTTAAAATCAACCAATAAATAAGTTTACTTATATATTAGCAAAATATTTTGTCTTTGTAATTCATATTTCTACTATAAATGTTTAATTATTGTGAAAGGTATTGATGCAAGTATTGTAATTGTTGTAGCATGTTAGTGATAGTAATTAAAGGGGATTGTTGGAACTTGTAACCATTATCAACAACCCCCATACTCACGTTTATGTTTGAGTTATTCTTGTTGTAATGTGGATTTGTCCCTTTGTATGTGTTAAATCTAGATGTAAAGACGAATTCGATGTGCCTCGAAATTTGATATTTATAAGGCTTGAGAGGAACCTTGTGTTACATGTCAACCTCTGCCTTAAATGTGTTTGGGTCACTTTTCCATTTCAGAGTCTTAGGTAAGTCGTTTTTGAGACCACTTTCAGCTCGAAATATTTCATGATTGTCATCAAATGTTCGTATTATTAAAGGGGTTCCCCTTTGTATCTTTGGAAATGTGAAAAACAATTAAAAAAACTATGTTTATTTTATAGGATCTTTGATTCCACCATACCAACACTATTATATAAACCAATTATATTAAAATTAAATTTATTTGTTCATTCACATTAATATATTTTTTTGAGATTGTCATTTTATATAATTGTCCTTAATTTCATTAATATTATACATAAAAGTTAAAATCATAATAACATTTTTATATAATCGGCCTTAATTTCATTCATAGTATACATTTTTATGTCCATAGTCATAATAACATTTTTTTATATAAGAAATTATGTTATTAAATATTTACTTATATGTGTATAAGTTTTAAATCCTCTAAAATTAAATGTTTTTCCACTTAAAAAAATATTTTTTCACCCTATTTAATGTTGAATATGTTCAATATTCGATGGTCATAACTTAAAGCATAGGTTTAATGTTTTACTTTTTTTCTTCATATTTATTATTTAATACGTTGTATGGATTTCGTTTAATAAAGTTATAAATTAAAATGATTATAATGTACGGTAGATATTAAGCATCTTGTAGCATAGTAATTAATGTTTGGTTGGAATATACATTGTATATATTAAATGTACATACTTTCAAGATATGATATAGGATCTTGAATGAACAAGAGGTTCATATGTCGACAAAGTGGTGGTGGAAATTGGTATGGAGCAATTGATGTCCGTCAAAAGCTCCTATTTTAATGTGGCTTTTTCTTAACAACAAGGTTCTAATGTGGGGTATCCTTCAAAGGATATTCTTTGTTGGACCTGGGAGATGTATTCTATGTCATATCCATGCGGGTATGCATGCTCTTTTGTACATAAGATTTGGGTTGAGATTGATGGCATCACTAAACTGGAAGTAATATGGGTTGGAGAATCAATCAAATAGTGTCTTAAGTGATGGTATGAACATGATCGAACCAAATTCATCTAATCTCTTCAACTGATTATTGCAAGGGGGGTATATAGCTAGTGCAAGACTTGGCTATATTTGAGGACAAGATGTTGTATCCACTTGCCATTTCCATGTAAGATATAAGCATTGTCAATGCATATAAAATTGAAACCATGCTCAAATCCCCAAGGGTGCAAGTGGAAAAGGTGATAGATAAGAGCAAGCCCCGGGATGATATCATAGAAGTATGATCATCAACAATGAGAGTCTCATGTTCAAAGGAGTGTTCAATAAAAAGAAAATGGAAGAAGTGTAATGATAGTAATAACTTTGAAGATGAATCACAACAATAAAAAGAAATGATCGATACTTTATTCAATACCCAGAAGCCCGTGAAGCAAAGAAACATTATATAATGATATTTTTATGAGAGGATCAACTTATCTTCACTTGTCTCTTCAAGGGGGAAACCCCTTAATGAGTTGGGATACAATACAATAATATTTTAATACTTGATCACATAAGGACTCCATGGTTATTTATAGTTACTAAGAAAACCCTAATCGTAACTAAAAGTTAACTACCTAGTGGGCCTTCTTTAATAAGACCGTGGCATTATATTTATTTAGTGCTAACTATTTAGAGGACCTTATTTTTATTAGTGTGTCTAGTCCACATTATATTAATTAGCCATCATGCCTATCTTATCATATATTCTAGTTGACCAAAGGACCCAATTACACCCCTAGAGAGTATATCAATATTTCATCCATCTTCGCTAATCATCGTCCTCAATTTTTATAGCAAAGATGTACAACCATAATTCAAGGTCCCATGTATAAGTGTCAACCTCACCATTTGCCTCAATTTTGTAGTCTAAGGAGCTCATCGATAAGTCAGAGTCCCATGTACAAGTGTCGACCTCAACACTAGAGTACACCAAGAAGCTCATGCATAAGCCAATGTTCATGTACTAGTATTCATGTTAACTCCCAACTGAAGACACATGAATCACTAAGTGTTGCGCTAAAAAGGCTCACCATGGTCATGTGGATCCAAATAAAAAAGATCCTTTGTAGCTAAAATATCGTCAATATAGTTGGAAAAGGGTGGCTCTAGAAAGAACACTACCACTGTAGAAGAGTCACACTAGAAACCAATAGGCACTAACTTCTCATGTCTTTTCTTAATTATGTACTCTTTATATGAAGGGGTAGGCGCATCAAAGAGAAGCTACGAGTAGTTTCCTTCCATAAACTATCCATATACCATTCCAAATAAGTCTCCTCTAAATTACACCAATCATGTAGGTCATCATTATACTCCCCTTTGATGGCTACTATGATCCACATTTATTCAAAGAGTTCCAACATCCGGTCAAGATTCTTCCTTACCATTTGGTGGCTCTTCTAGGATTTTGTGGTAGCGATTTGCAAGGGCTCTAACATGATGAATATTCATCAAAGGTATATCATAGAATATACCAGATCAAATCCCCAAAATTCCTTTGTCAAACAACATTAGTATAGAAGCAATCTAAGCTCTCTGTCAAAATTTATATGTCCTTCAATTCCCATGGTTATCATCCAAAAGCCTTAGAAAATAGTAGATTTTCAAATTTCTATATCTCCTTTGCTCATAGTCCAATGTAAGCGTTTATTTATTTATTTTTAAATTTCCTATTTTAGTGAGAATAACTTAGATATGTGGTTGTTTGATGGAAATTCTACAAAAACAAGTTTAGAAATGGATTTGAGTGTCATTATTGCAACATAAAAAAACCCTGAAACAACATAGTTTAATGCCATATCTTTTTTGTTCAACCTCTTATTTGTGTGATTATTTTTTGAAATTTTTGCTATTTTGGTTTAAAGAATCCAAATTTGCAATTTGTTTTTGAAATTTTGCTCACGAAACTTTAGAAATCAACTTGAGTTTTTGACTCCAAATCTGTAAAACAAATAAAAGAGAAAATTTGGCCCTTTTCCCCTAGAAATTGCTTTGATACCACTTGTCAATATCCTTACTAGATTCGAAGGTGAATTGCAACAATATATTAGAAATGCTTAACATTTTATTCAATATCAAAATATGAGGTAGGGTAACACCATACAATGATTATTTTATGGAAAGATTAACTTTTTCTCACTTGCCTCATTGAGGAGGCAACCTCCCATTAACGAGCTAGGATCCAATAAAATAATATTGCAACACTTATCACATAAGGAAGATCCATGGTTATTTAATATATCAAACCTTAACCATAACCAAATGCTAAGTACTTATCGGGCCTTCTTTAATGAGACCACATTACATATATTCAATACCAACTTCTTAGTGGGACCTTATTTGATAGTGGACTTAGTCCACATTACATTAATTGGCAATCATACCTATCATATTACTAACTTTAATGGATCTAGAGACCCCTATTACAACTCTAGAGAGGATGCCACCAAGAAGAGTTTAAATAAACAACATTTTCAAGATAGGATACAAGCTAAGAGATAAGTGTTGTAACCTAATAATTGATGATGGAAGCAATAAGAAATTAGGATTCACAGAGATAATAGAAATTTTGAAATTCAAATGTACACCATGCGTTAATGCATATAGAGTTTCATTGTTGTAAAAGGTCAACATCAAGATACTATTTTGAATAGTGTGTGTTGAACTTTCACATTAAGCATAATAAATATCAAGTGCTTTGTGATATGGTTCCCATGGATGTATGTCACAAATTGTTGGGTAGAACTTAAAAGTATGATAGGAATGTACATCATGATGGGAAGAATAATACTTACCAATTTATAAAGTATGACAAGGAATTTAGGTTGCACCGAATAAAAGAATAAAGTAGGGAATTCAACAAAGAGGTCTTATAGTGATCCTTAACCTATAAATTAAATCACAACAATGATATAGAACCCTTAAACTTTAGAAATACCAAGACACATTCATACCATAAAACAACCCAAGAATGTGGAGAATAACCCATGCTTAAGGTAGGGTAACACTATCAATTACTTCTTATGGAAGGAATCACTCCACAAGCCATGCTTGCTATAATACAATTCACCCAACATATCTCATGCAATGATACTTATGTATGTTTATATTTTCTCATGAGTATTCTTAAGGGACATATGTCAACTACCCCTTATTATTATAATGTTTATCTAACATCATTGTATTAATGAAGAGGTCACCTACCTACTTGGAATATACATAGTATCAACCGATTCTCACAAAACCCAGTTCAAAGATGTATGTGTCAAACTTTTGATACCACATCCTAGGAGATTGTTTTAGACCATAAAATGACTTTTATAGTTTGCAAACCATCCCTTTCATTCCCTTTTGTAATACCCCCAATTTTGAATTGGAATGTATTAAATCAAATGATCTAAATATGTTAGTATGGACTCCTAATGTAGAGTTCAAGGCCAAGGCCTGACTAGTGAATGGCTAGGCTTGTATAATATAGATATTTCTATATGGGTCATGCGGTTGGATTGTCATGCTAACTCGAAAGATATGTAAATATTGTGTTGGAAAAATAATAAAGTGGTCCAAAATGGATGTGTAAAGAGCATTGGAGAGGAAGAATAAATAGGGGGATTATGGGAGATTTAATCCTCTATTGCCAAGTGTCAACCTTAGAACTCATCCACTTGTTTCCATGTGCCTTAAATGAACCAATTATCTCATTTTGACTATTAAATCCAATCACTGAATGAATGTGTGTGGTGGTGAAATTCCTCTCTTGTAGTTATCAAAGCATGGGATGAATATACTTCTATGACAGTTGTAAGAGTCCTCTCTTTTATAGTCAGAAGTTATGTCAATTGTCTTTTCCACCGTCCTCATTTGGAGTCTATCACTCATTCTCATGCATATTTTTATATTAGGGGGGGGGGGGGTTCCTCTTGTTGTTTATTCCATTACCTTTACCATCAACGGATTGAAAAATAACTAGAAATTCTAATTAGGAACAAATAATTTCAAACATTAGAAAAAATAGATGGTTATAGGTGAGCATAGAAGTAGGACAAGAGAGGGACCTTTACCCATTATGTTTTGCTACTTTTGAATGTTTGAGAAGCCATGGATTAATGTTACATGAATTTCTCTACAACATAGAGTAGGTTTGACTCTTTCTGCACACACTAATAAGCACTGTAAGGGTTCGATTTCCTAAAGGAACTATGGAGTAGTGAAGGGAAATTCTTCCTTGTGGTGTGTGGGGTAGTAGAAAAAAATGTCATTGTTGGGATCGTTGAGTGAAATCCCTGTAAATTCTCAAATATGGGCAATTGCACTAAGCATTAGAGAAAATGGGATGTGGGATGAGAGAGGGAAGCCTCTTGGTGTTTCCTTCATCTTGTTGGCCCCACAACCTAGCTTGGGGGTGGCACTAGAGGAAATTTGAACATAAGATGGGCCTTGGAAAAATATTTTCCATAATGAGTAAGCCAATCAAAATCCTTTAAATTTCAAAAAGGTGCAGGTGTGACTAGGCACTTTAATATTACATGACATTTTTTAATTATTAATTTAGGTATAGGTAGAATTTTTTAATTATAAAATTTACCTACCTTAAACTTGAATGTTGACAAAGTGACTCAAAATTATATAATAAAATTAATGTCTTAGCCCCTATATAAGTCAAAATGATCCAAATTTATATTAAATATTAAAAATAAAATTAATAGCTTAAACCTTAAAATTTAAAATATCGAGAATATTAACATAAAAATATTAATCAAAATTAAAAATAGATAGAGAGTATTTTTATCAAATAAATTGGGTCACGAAATTTTATTAAATATTGTGCTCATAAATTAATTTAAATATAAAATAGAAAAATATGGCCTTTTATAGTAAAAATTGGGTTAACCAATTTTATTAAATATTGTGCTAATAAAGTAGTTTAAATATAAAATAGATAGATAGGGTATTTTTATAAAGAAATTGGGTGAACAAAGTTTATTAATCATATGCTCATAAATTAATGCAAAAAATAGCTAAATAGGGACTTTTTGATAAAAGTGACAAATGTTGTGGAACTGAGATAAAAGTAAAATAATCGAAATTATATAATAAAATATTGTTTACACAACATTATTTTATTAATTTCTTAAGCTCTCCTTTGGAGGCCCTTTTTAAATTGAAATATCCTCTAATGTATCTATAGATGATACTTGCGGTTGGGTGGAAATCACTCTTACTCAACCAATTGTTTGGACCTTCTTTGTTAAAAGATAAGCATTTTCTTGTATATGAATGTTGAATGATTTTATTTTCTTCTTGTGATGAATGTTTGATGGTGCATGATGTGTGTGTGTGTGGATAGCATTTTATTTTCGTTGTGTTTTCCATTCTTGCATTTACACGTGCAATTTTTATTTATGATTTCATATTATGGTCCATTGTGCGAAATTTATAAACCTGCAATTCGTAAATACCCCCACGCCCCCCACCCCTCATGTAGAGATGATGGATGGGAACATAACAAATTAGTATCATAGCTCTTGGTTGCATAGCTCTTAAGTCTTCTTAAGTTTTCCTTAGGAGGTATTTTTTAAGTTGAAATGTCCTCTATTGTGCGAAATTTATAAATCTACAATTCGTAAATACCCCCACCCCCCGTATCGAAATGATGGATGGGAACATGACAAAATAGTATCATAACTCTTGGTTGCAAGACCAAGGTTGTATGTGTTAGATTCTGCAACTACAAGTATAAACTAAAGCTTTCACATTAAGTGTTTGGAAAATGCGTCAATAAAAATCATTGGTTGTAGTTAACAAATGATGTTTTAATGGAGCCCATGTATTAAATATGTGGTCTATCATTACGAATGGTAAATTGGCTTAGTAAATTTGGAGATTTTTTTTTTAATTGTATAGTTATCAGCGGAACAAAAAAATCCAATGTTGTTAAGGGACGGAGAAGTTCTAGAATGGAGGGAAGACCATGTAAAATTTCATGTGGCTATGGTAGAATAAATTTTTTTACCTATTTATGAAATTTTTAAAAAGTGGGACCAAGTGAAGGGACCAATACCTTCCAAAAAGGATCATCCAATGCAATGAACCCAATAGTTATATCGAGATCGACTCATTGGAGCAAATAATTTGCATATCCAATGCACCAGGATGATGGGAATGGTCCAATGCAATGCATTAGATAGGGATCATTGAATTCTGCATGAGAGATGAAAATGGATCCAATGAGATCGAGTTGATGGTAGGATTTTGATCAAAAGTTTCTAATGTGGTTAGATTGGCCCAATCATAGTTTCAAAAGAGCAACATAAAAAGTGAAGTTCAATCAGATGTTTCCAATGTGATTGAACATTGGCCATCATAATAGGATGATTAGATTTTTATCATTCAAGCTAGCATTATCTTAGGATCTTTAACTGAGAGAATAACAAGCACAGCAATCAAACACAAGAGACAATAGACACAAATATTTTCCTCGGGGAATCCATAAAGGAGAAAACCCTGCAACTTCATCAAAAATAGAATAAACACCAAAAGTAAAACCCAAAAACAGTAATATGATCTCCTAACAGCAGTAGTCTCTTTCTATGATCCCAGCGTCTTCTCTCTCACTCATGCGCCCCAGTGAGTGAGTGAGTGAGTGATAAATAGAGAGTCTCACTCTCTATTTATATTCTTTCGTTCACTTAACCTTTAACTCTGTTATGTAGGCTCGAGTAATCCTAACTCAGTTATGTAGGATCGAGTAACCACAACTAGGGTACTAATGACCTGACTTACATTAACTCACCTAGGGCCGAATTCTCTAGGAGAGTCTAATAACCCTAGTGCTCCACAACTGTGGGGACTTTAACCCTTGATCAATAGGAGGGTTACCCACAATGACTTTACATGACTTGTTTACATTATTGAATCTCCCGATAGGAACATCGGGGCAAGACATGACTCAAATACATTATAGACACTTCCTGGAATAAACAACGAGGTACAATACATAAGATATACAAGTGAATACATTCCAAAGTTACAATTACATCAACACTCCCTCTTAACTAGGAAGGTATTCTCTCGACACAATTTATCAGCACAAGTCTTCTTCTCTGTATCATCTAGATCATCATCGAGTTCTCATCATCTTCATCTTCAAGCTAGTCATCTTCATCTGGATCTAGATCATCACTCGATCTAGATCATCATCACTGGATCTGGATCATCACTCGATTTGGATCATCATCACTTGATCTGGATCATCAATGTTGGATCATCATCACTAGATCTGGATCATCACTCGATCTGGATCATCATTGGGTTATCATCACTGGTGCTATCTCTTGATTCTTCTCGTCACAGGAAGTTCTACAGAGCTAGCCCTTTTTCATGTTGGTTGTAGGCCTAGCCTCCAAGTAGGTCTTCATCTTCTTCAGCACTTATATCTGATCGAGTCACAAAGGCCCGCCCAACACTTTCATCTAACCATGGTCGAAAACTCATCACAATCCATGTCAGAAGGCTCAGCACTTATATCTGACCATGATAGGAAACTCATCACACATCATATCAGAAAGGATCTGCACTTACATCTGACCATGATATGAAACTCATCACACATCATGTCAAAAAGGCTCTCGGTCCCAAAATGAAATTCCTGGTAACTGACTAGGTGCCTCCATTCTCCCATAGAATGGCCTCTCAGCACTTAAGCTGAGCTTCAGTCCCAGACTGAAATTCCTGGTAACTGACCAGGTGCCTCCATTCTCCCAGAGAATGGCATCTCAGCACTTAAATTGAGCTTCAATCCCAGACTAAAATTCCTGGTAACTAAATAGGTGCCTCCATTCTCCCAGAAAATGGCATCTCAACACTTAAGCTGAGCTTCAGTCCCAAACTAAAATTCCTGGTAACTGACCAGGTCCCTCCATTCTCCCAGAGAATGGCATCTCAACACTTAAGCTGAGCTTCAGTCCCAGACTAAAATTCCTGGTAACTGACCAGGTGCCTCCATTCTCCCAGAGAATGGAATCTCAGCACTTAAGCTGAGCTTCAATCCCAGACTGAAATTCCTGGTAACTAACCAGGTGCCTCCATTCAAATAATGTCATCCAATGCTTATATCTAATCATGTGAGAACACATCTCACAGTCACCTCTGAATGGCTCAGCACTCACATCTGACCATGGAAGGAACCAATCCCCTCACCATGACAGAATGGCTCAACCCTTATATATGACCATGGAAGGAACCAATACTCTCACCATGTCAGAATGGATCATAGACTCGTCACTTCCCCTTGGAGGGAACCTCGATCTAGAGAACACCAAGCTTCTCCCTCAAGTATTCAAACTTCACTCAGGCCAATGGCTTAGTCAACACATCAGCTATATGTTCGTCCGTCACAACATACTGGAGCTTCACTGCTCCTCTCTGCACCATGTCCCTGATATAGTGATATTTGATCTCGATATGCTTCGACTTGTCATGGAACACCGGGTTCTCAGACAACTTCACACAACTCTGGTTGTCGCAATATATACAAGTAGCATCCAACTAGAGATCAAATAAATCATACAGTAGCTTCCTCAGCCATACTGCCTCACAACTAGTTGAACAAGCTGCAACATACTCTGCTTCAGTTGTACTTAGTGCCACGCAATACTGTTTCCTACTAAACCAAGAGATCACACCTGATCCCATATTGAAGTAGCACCTCGAAGTGCTCTTCCTATCAATGGCACTGCCTGCTTAATACGAATCCACATAACCCTCCAGTTTAATCTTTTGATTCACCTCATACTTGAGCCCATACTCAATTGTACCCTTCAGGTACCTCACTGCACGCTTTGCAACCATCAGGTGAACATGTCTCAATGTGTTCACAACAAAGCAAATATATGGTCTCATATTTTTCAGGTACGTCATCTGACGATACATCGTGGCATCAACCGACTCTGATGAAGCATCACTCAATAGCTTCATGTTCAATTCCATAGATGTGGTCATGGCCTTGCAGTCCATCATCCCTTGTCCTAGGGAGATTCCATCTGCATTCTGCCACACCTCCATGCCTAGAAAGTAGTGCATCATATCCAAGTCCTTCATCTCGAACTCGGCAGCAAGTCTCCTTCTTGCAACTTTAATGAGTTCCTCTTTTCTGTCAAGAACAAGTCATCGACATATAACAGGAGCATCACTGGTCTTCCACCTTCAACCTTGAAGAAAAGGTTGGAATCGGATTTACTCTTAGTAAATCCTAGAGCCATCAGTAAGTTGTCCATCCTGTCATACCATGTCGAACCTCAAGATCTTTTGCAGTCACTCCCTCTGAAGTGGAGCATCGTTCTCCCTTTGTCTTTCGTACTCTATGCTTGAAACATTCTATCCTGGAGTGACAAGTAGCTTCCTCTGCTACTAATATTCTATGTATCCATCTAGGGTCACTGGATACCAAGATCCTGAATCTTGAAAACGTTCTTCTTGCACCCATCTATGAGCTTGTCATCCTCTTCAAGCTCCTCATGTATGTGTTATCCAATGGGTGTCTTCTGAGCTCATACAAGGTCTTCTTTAATTTGCATACATGAGTCTTCCTGTCATGTGTCTTAACTTCTAGTGGCTACAAATGTCTCTTCATAGTCTATGCCTTATTTCTGTGAGAAGCCTCATGCTATGAGTCCTTCCTTGTATCCCACGATGTTGTCATCTACTGCATCTTGGATCTTGTATATCCATATGGAAGATACTATCGACTTCCCTTCAGGTCTCGATGCTACATCCTAGACATCAATCTTCTTGAACCGGTACACTCCTTCCCTTTCTTCTTAGCTACTTCTTGGAAGGTTATTCATCAATGATGTCACTCAATAGTGTTACATAACTACACTATGTCTGAGATCTCTTCTTTGAAAGTATCGTCATATTATTCTTCATCTTGGATTCTTTCTTGAACTGTTGTCACTTGTTCTTCGGAACAAGTCTCATCCTTCTTTGCTTGTAGGTGATTGTACACAATCTTTCCTATGAGTCAAATGCATTACTTATATGGTTAGAAACATTTCATAAGGCATATTCATAATGGCAAATTATTATGCATAAATATATGATCATGCAACTATTTTAGCCAATACAACATTCATCCATATCTCACGGAAACGTTTCTAGATGCCTTCCATCTCTACCAGGACAACATTGAGATTGTTCACTAATCCAATATGTCAGCAAAGAGGTTTCATTCTAGATAAGTAGCAATGGATATTTGTATAGCACCATGAGCTACTTACCCATCACATGCGTATTAGTAGTATACTGTCATTAATGCAAACATTTTATCATGCATAATACATCAACTGAATACAAACAAATGCATAACAAAACAATATCATGAAATGACAATTGAATACTTATCTGTATTTGTTTCGTTGGTAGACTCCATCTTAATCCTTCAACTTCATCATCTTCTTCATTCATCACATCATCATTTCTTATACAAATGCTAAGGTGGATAAGAGGTTCTTCAAGAGTTGAGTCCTTCGTATTCCTCATCGCTTGAGGGATCTTCTTTGGATGGTGAGAGCTTGATCTTCAATTTCTCCCATCTTCTCTTCTCTTATTATGAGTCGAGCTTCTTCTTATTCCCAGAGTCTGTTGAAAGTAATCACTTCCTTCTGGCACATGTTCCTTGAATGAATGAATCCCATGATCCTGGAAGGCCATTCAAGGTGGTTATCACAACTTCTGCATCCTCCACTTCTTCTTCTACTGCTTCAAGTTGTTCTTTGATTTGTAAAGTATGATTGTATGGTTTTTGCATTATGGATCTTCACATTCTTCGACTGTTTTCTCAAAGTCATCTTCTGATTTATGTTCTTCCCTTCAAATAGCTTGGTCAAGGAATCAAACATCTATTTCAGTGTCTTTAGGGAAGACACTTGTGGTATAAGGTGATCCGTGATTGAATCAGCAATGATCTTCTTGGTCTTGACCAAGTTCTTCTTCTATAATGCTTTTAGCCTCATCTCCCTCTAGAACTGGAACCTCTCCTACTTATGCAGGTGTCCAATTCATGTTCTTCAGAGAGATCATATACTTCCATGCTTGGAATTTGTCAAATTCACCAAGCTTATCATCAAGCTGATGTGATAGATCATTTTGAAATGAGAACCTCAAATGTAAATAGCAAAGGATTAGATCTTACCGATTTGAGGTGTCTGTCCTGGTTCCGGAACTGGCTGATCTAGGGTTTGTCAGAGAAACCCTAATTTTCAAAACTTGGAGTCTTTCAGACCTAATTGGATAGAAAGATAGACCTATTCAAGGTGAGTTGTCCAATGTACTCATTTTCTGAAAACAATGGAGGGAAGCTCCCAAAACAAGAAGCCCTAGTTTACCAATTTCTTCTGCAGAAATGTCTGATACTGTTTCTACAGTATCTCTGAATGTACTACTCCTCTATTTCTGAAATTTCATACTGAGGTATCCTCGCCTGCCCTTGTTCCAACACCATAGGTTTCATCAGAATTGGTTTCACCAATTGGGACTTATGATCATTTTCCCAAGGTGACTTGTTTCAGGACCGTTCAGCATAGCGAAGTTGTACGAACTGCCATGTGTCACTATTTCATATTCGGGGTCTGAAACTTCTACCAAAAAAATTACATTCGGTGCCCTTTTTGGAACATCTTGATAAATTTAATTTGGACCTTTGTAGCCTGATATATAGCAATTCTCCCCATGTGGCCTATTTAGGGATGAATCCTGGAAAAGGATCGAACCCTAAATTGGAGGAATCATATATCCTATAATATAGTGAATATGAGGCTAAAAATTGAACATAGTGTACATCAAGATTTTAGCTTCGACCTGTGAAATTTTCAGCCCCTGAGACTTCTGCAATCCCGAGATATAGTGAATTCACCAAAACGTATTAGTTTTAGTATTTAGGGTTTTTCCAGCTCGGGGTCAAACTCAGGTTTTACTTTCACGAAGTTACACCCAACCAAAAATATCAACCCAGGTCTCTAAACTTCGATTTTGATGAGAAGATCAATCCTATGTCGGGCTCACTCAAAAATTCTTCCTCTATAAAAAGAAATAATTTCCTGCACCAAAAACTGAAAATGCCCGGAATCAAATTCCGCTTCGACAGAAAGATGCGCCCTTCAATGGAGAGTCATCCTAGCATAATTTTGCTGATGGATTGTGGAGAGAGACCCAAAAAGTAAGAAGCCCTAGCTTCTTTAGCTGCATAATGTCTTCTTCTCAGGTTAGCTCTGATACCATGTTAGATTTTTATCATTCAAGCTAGCATTATCTTAGGATCTTTAACTGAGAGAATAACAAGCACAACAATCAAACACAAGAGACAATAGACACAAATATTTTCCTCGGGGAAACCTTAAAGGAGAAAACCCCGCAACTTCCTCAGAGATAGAATCAGCACCAAAAGTAAAACCCAAAAACAGTAAGATGATCTCCAGATAGCAGTAGTCTCTTTCTCTGATCCCAACTTCTTCTCTCTCACTCATGCGCCCCAGTGAATGAGTGTGTGTGTGATAAATAGAGAGTCTCACTCTCTATTTATATTATTTCATTCACTTAACCTTTAACTCTGTTATGTAGGCTCGAGTAATCCTAAATCAGTTATGTAGGCTCGAGTAACCACAACTGGGGTACTAATGACCCGACTTACATTAACTCACCTAGGGCTGAATTCTCTAGGAGAGTCTAATAACCCTAGTGCCCCACAACTATGGGGACTTTAACCCTTGATCAATAGGAGGGTTACCCACAATGACTTTGCATGACTTGTTTACGTTATTGAATCTCTCGATAGGAACATCATGGAAAGACATGACTCAAATACATTACAGACACTTCTGGGAATAAACATCGGGGTACAATACATTAGATATACAAGTGAATACATTCTGAAGTTACAATTACATCAACATCCGATGAGATCGAGTTGATGGTAGGAGTTTGATCAAAATTTTCTGATGTGGTTAGATTGGCCCAATCATAGTTTCAAAAGAGCAACATAAAAAGTTAAGTTCAATCAGATGTTTCCAATGTGATTGAACATTGGCCATCATAATAGGATGATTAGAGTTTCAAAACAATAGCATAAAAACTAAATTCCGATTGAAAGTTTCCAATGCAATCAAACATCGGCCATCGAACTAGGTTGATCAAAGTTTCAAAAGAAAAGCATAAAAGGTAAAGTCTGATTGGAAGTTTTTTATGTGATCGACCATTGACCATCAGACAAAGCTAATCAGGAAGATCGAATATTAGTAACATGAAACCAACCTGACGATATGTGAAAATTCCAACCCGATGAGTCCAATAAAGGATCTATCAGGAGTATCTCAATGTAACATTCCCAATGTTAACTCATGAGTCTGATGTGAAAAGTCTGACTTGATAAGTCCAATAAAGACCGTATCAGGAGGAGCTACAAGTAACATTTTGAACAATAACTAAGTAGGGCAATAAGGAGGTTCCAAAATGAATTATTAGATGAGTATGGTCCAGGTGGACATGATGCCATATCATCCCTACCATGTAACATGCCATGTCAACAAGATGCCACATCACTAGTTCTGAAAAGCTTTAAAGAAATTTAAAGCCTAAAAATTATTTTGGCCATAACAAAAGAAGTTTAGCTTAGAATCCAATAAGACCTATGGTGTTCTTACTCCATTCAGGAAGGCTACAAGATTGTCAGTGACATGCGTGGGTCCATTCTTCTCTAGTTTTACAAAAAAATGGAAATAGTGATTTTTAAAGTTCAGTACCTAGTGACTTGATGGGGGACCTGATGGGGCTGAAATGTTTATGGTGCGGTTGTGCTTTAGGAACACAGATAAATCTGATGGATTATGGACACATTCCAAAATGTGTGAAGCCTAAGTGCAAAAGAAGGCCAAAATCCATTATTCTGGGGCACTTTTGGGGGATTTTGGAAAACTTGGAGGAGGTAAAAGTGATCCTATGTCGAGACTAAATAAATTTATGAACTTGGCATTTTAGCTACTTATGAAAAATAACATCTTTGGTTAGAGGATTTTTTCCAAAAAATGTTCAGTTTGGGAGATAGTAGTTTTTGGAAAATAAATTAAATCTGGAAAATATATAAAATTGTGTAACGTCCTCGTCGATAAGACAAACTAAGACGAGGGGCATATGAACGATTATGGGTTCTTAATTAAGATTGAAGGACATATATGAATTACATTGAGAATGACAATGCACAAATGCATAATAATAAACACAATGAAAATTAGGGTTGGTAGGTGCAAGAGAGGGGGGTGCACACTCTTTGACCTTGGAGGAAAGTAGAAGCAATACTACTCATGGGCATTGGGTGAGGTGACTAACAACCAAGTGGAATCCTTGGCACTATCGCAAGGTTTAAATCAAGCCATTCAAAGTAATATAAGGATTATAACTATAGTGGGAGATTCAATGATAATCGTCAGAGATCTAATCTCTAAGAAGGAACCAAAGGATGAACCTCTAAGTAAAATCATGTGGAGAATTATGCAATTGATAACATATTTTGAAGATGTCAATCCCAAGCATGTTCTTAAAGAGTTGAACTTCCAAGCAGATAGACAGAAAAATGTGGCATGTAATATTGGCCAAGGTAATCTAATGATTTGTGGGGAAGATGTAACTTTGTGGCATTCCTTAATCCCTTTAATGATGGCGCAAATATCATTCAAAACTATAGACAAAATCCCAAACTCATGGATCATCACCAATATCTTTGAAAAGCACGAAAAGGATTGCATGTGGAAAACTAATCACACACATCAGATTGCAATTGAGGATTTAAGATCTATTTATTTAATGAGCATTATGGAAATTTACTTGGTGAGAGGGATCGAGCGTGAAAAAAGAGGTTTGATTCATTCATTTCAATAGTCATGATGACATATTTAGTTCGATGGTACCAAAACTTGATGGCAATTAGAAATTATTATAATCTTTCTAGTAATTTCTATACATTGTATGGATACAAGGATCGTGAGATTTTGTAAAAGAAGTGTTGTTTCCTCTGTTGGAATTACGTTCATTGTCTGGTGCATCTAGGTGAATATGTTGGTGAGGATATATGCTCCCTTCTAGGTAATGATACCTTCAATGTGAATTCTAGAGATACAGAAGACAGAGACAATTATTATTAGCTTCAAGCCTTCGATCCTTGCATATGTGACTACTCAGCAAATCCAAAGCGCATACAAGGGTCTATCTGTCAGCTTGAGGATTTTCAAGAGACACAAACTTATTTTCATCAGCGGTAAGTGAGTGTTATCAAGATCGTAAATCGACTTTTGGTAAGGAATAGCAACCAACATCAAATTCATCATATTGAAAGTATTAATAGTGGAAATATTGATCTTAGTGTGGTTAATTTGCACTTGCTTAGTAATTGAATTGTTGAAAAGGAAGTATATCTTGTAGCTTACAATGTGCTCTTTTATAATCTTGAGGAAAGTGTTATTGTTGGTAATTTTTTGGTATATAAGACCTACTTTCTTAGAATAAATTGAACTCGGGATTTCAGTTCAGAGGTTACCTTGGGCAACAGTTTACATGAACATAGTAAATTTGAAATTTTTAGAGTTCAAAACAATAGACCTAAGTGGAATATTATGGAAAACCATGAAGAGCAAACAAATATGGTTCCTAGGGATTTGGAAGGAAGGCACATAAATAATCAAAAGTCATTAATTTGAATTGTTCAAAAGTTGGAGAAGAAACATCGAGACTTAGAGGCCATTATTAGCAGGAACATTTCAATTTCTTAGTATCAATTTCATATGCTAAATGTTCAGGTAGTCAACCTTACAACAAAACTTGTAATGGCACAAGTTGAGATAGATCAATAAGAAGTTAAAGTTGCGACCTATGAAGATGAAACCAAAGTTCTTAAGTGTTTTATGCAGCACTATGCTATGAAAGAACCTTTAGAATTTGGTAATCTATTGACAGTTACTTTCAATGAAAACCTTGGCAGTCCTTAGTTGAAGACCATATGAAGGAATATTGTGACAATGAAGAAGATTTTCAAGTTAAAGAAGCACATCAGGAATCCCCTAAGGAAGGGATGGAAAAGGCATGTAATGGCTTGGTCTCAGACTTTTTAATTTTTGTAAATTATTTATAAATGTATTTTTTTGTTAGGAAAATTTTGTAGGTTGTATCTCAACAAGATAGATTGTCATTTTAGTAGCATAATTGCAGTCACTATATGCACTCTCTGTTTTTTTATTATTGAAAAAAGTATTGTACATTCATCTCCATATGTAGTTATCAGATGTAATTCCAGAAAGAATGGTTAGGCCTCATCCTCTTTTTGATATAAATACAAATAATCATTACTGTTTAAAAATAATTAAACACAATGGAAATAAAACTCATTCTACACACATCGAAACATGCATTTACTAGCATAACATAACACATGCATATTCATAACTCAATACTCATTAAACTACACAATTTTAGACGCACGCACAAAGAAATACTTATCTAGAATAAGGATCCAAGCAACTAAATACGTAGTGTGATTTTCCACCAAACTATAGGAAATGTGTCCAACATATACTATTTATGCTAAGAGTCCAAACCGAAGCCGAGCTATGATTCCACTAAGGTGATGGAGACACCTACGATTTTTTATATCTTGGCCCACCACCCATTATGATCTTAATTCTAAGCCAAATGCTCACATAGATATATATAGTAGAGTCAAACAACTAACATATCCTTGACTCCACAATATCTATATCACTCAACACCTTCCAAGCTCATGCATCCCCATCACCAATTTGGGTCCCTCAAGCAATCCATCTTGCCAAGTGATTCCAGTGTGTGCATAGAAAGGGTTCAACATGTTGCATCATGATGGGGATCTACCTGTAGCTTCATTCATGGCATCTCAACATATATGAGTAACATAACTCATTGAGTTGGTCTTAGGACTCAAGGCTCACTTATAGCCAACTCTCTCAAGTAACAGTTCAGTTTAACAATAGTCTAGTGACATGAAATAGGGGTATGGGGAAACACTTAGGGTAGGAGTGTCAAATTTGCGAGGGTAAATCAACTATGTCTACAGAAGGTAAGTCCACAAGATCCTATGCAGTGTAGCGACCTGATTGTGAAGTGAACTAGGAAAACATCTCCATGTAAATCAAGTCTCAGTAGTCTACGTGTGGGTGATTCCCAACGATGGTAAGTCTGTTTGTGAGCGTGAAGTCTAGGTGTGAAGGGTGTGTAAGTCAAAACAAAGTTTGGGCCAAAAATGAAATCGGTGTCTGTTGAAAGTGTCACATCCCCTCCCCTCATATTTATGATGGAGAGGATGCGACCTACACTGTTGCATATCTATCAGACTGGGAAATCTAGTGTAATTTCCCTTCTTTTTTTTTAACAGAAACTAAAAAGAAATATATATAAAAGTTAGCTGTGCACAGCTATTCAGTACAGAAATAGAAATAGTTTGCATGCATGCAGAGCCAAGGTGCTGCACATAGAGTCTATCCATGAGACTGTCCAAAATACTTCACAAATTGTCTGTTCAAAACTTCTAAGACCATGGGTAGTGTATACCTGGACATACTGATTACATATTAATCGACAAAAAAACATACAGCTACTGACAAAAAAGGGAGACTAGATTAAGGGTTGCCTCTTATGTTTCTTGGCTGAGCCACGGATTCTTCCTCCATTGGTAGAGCAGCTCCAGTAGTGACAGCATAGACTCTACTGCTTTGATTCATGGCCATGAAGCGCTGGAGATCCTCTTGGATCCTATTGACTTTACCCATAATTTCACGGAGATTGCTTTCAGTATCATCTATGCGGGCATCATGATTACTAATCTAGAGTGAAGTATAGCTCACAGTATCACCCATGCTTTTCACCTTCCTAGCCATTTCCTTATTGTCCATGACAATTATCGAGAGCATTTCATACATTCTTCGGAGATTCTTTTTAATGTCCATAATACCTGCGTTTTCTCCAGCCTGTGCCATTCTGTTTACCCCTGTCGAAAGGCTAATGCGGGCGAAGTTGCTGGGGATAACAGGGTCACAAAATTCAGTAGTGTCCTGCACATCGACAATACAGAGACCGAGCGCAAGAAGCTCCTGCTGCAACGAGAGAATGCCTTGGTTACAACAAGCCAGAGTACCCACCGCGCCTTCCTGCCACCCCGAGCAGTGGCAGCCTAGAACCCAGGTCCGTCCCAAATTGTCCGAGGTATTGAACGAGTCTGAGTTGAGAGTGGCAGTCTTCGACACCGTGAGAGAACTACACAAGCAGGGGGAAATGGCTACTAATGCGAGCCTTTCCTTCACAATGGAGCGGATAATGGGGAGAGCCTGCCACGGGAGGCCTTGCAACCCCCCTTCTTCAATGCCTGAGACAACCTTCAGGAGGATGCGCAGAGCTTCATGAATCCCGGGACCGATGATAGAAATGGTATGGAGAGCCATATCGCTTCTAAGAGAAGACATGGAGCTTGGAGCGTGCGAGATAGAGATACCATTAACTCGCAACCTGGAGACCTTTAATGCTGCAGCATCCTGGAGATGGAGGGGGCGGTGAGAAGGCCACGCGGCGTGGGGCAGAGGGTTGGCTAGTAAATGTCTGAAGCTGGCGGAAGGCAATTCGAGGTGGAAGCCAGCTGCCAAATGACGCTGGATGACGGAGAGGGGGGAGGAGGGGGGGATAAGGAGGTGGAGGGGGGGGAGGAATAAGGAGGGGGAAAAGGAAAAAGGAAAGCGAGGAGAGGGAAGGGAGATGATAAAGAAAAGGAGAGAGAGAGGGCCAAGGGGGGAAAAGGAGAAGTGGGAGAAAGGGTAGAACGGGGAGAGGGCCCTCAAACTTAGCCCAATCAAAAGATTCTTTCTATCGATGAGAAGATGATGTTGATTAGCAGGTATACGATTCCTCATTTAAGGGATATATTTGATGATGGGAGGATTCCCGTTTTTCCTGTAATGACCTTGTGGGAGAGAGGCTCCCAAATTAGCCATTCTATCCGCTGCAGCGTTGTTGAGCCTGAGAATATGAAGAGGTTCATAGGACTTGTGCATAAGGAGTTTAAATTTATTACACAAGCGTCGACAATTGACAGCTCCCGATGGGTATCCATTTTTCAGCTTGGAGATAACATGCTTTGAGTCTCCGAAAATGAGAACCTTCCGATAATTTTGAGAATGAAGGAACTGCAGGCCTTGAAGAAGAGCCGGCCACTCTACCTCATTGTTGGTTCTTCTCCCTAGTCCCCAGGCGAATTTTAGTTCTATATGTCCTCCGGGATCCAGAAGAATCCCACCCGCTCCTACCACCCCTTAGTGTAATTTCCCTTTTTGAAATTTTATTAAATGACCAATTTTTCACTTTTTCCCCAATTTTGACCTTAACTAGTTTTGATGTCTAGACCTCCAAATTGGCCCAAATGCTCCCAAATTTTCTCTGAAGGTACATGACTGATATTAGAACTTAAATATTATGTTCATAGATATTTAAGTACCCCCCAATTACTTTTTCAATTTTTTTTAATTTTCTGTTCAAAGTAGGATTCTTTACTAGCAAATTGGGGCTCCAATTCCCCCTGGGTAATTGCTAGAAATGGCTTCACAAATGATCCCAAAGTCACTTGAATTTCTGAAAAAATATTTGGTATATGTAAGGGGCCTTTTCAAAGTCTCATATGCATCATGTTTCAGTTTATACAGGTTGTTATGACTCTTTCCAAAACAACTCCCAAGTCACAATTTCGACCCTTGGGGAAAATGCACCAAATTTTCTCCCAATGCAATAAAAATGAGTAAAATTGTTTCCAATTATTTAGTACTGAACATGAGACTTTAAATACACATTAATTACAGTCCATCCATCATACATTTATCATATATACATTCCTTCATTCGAAATAATAAGCATTACCATGCCATATATCAAAATAGAGTGGAAATCGTCATTGTTTGCTCATTAAAAGTCATTTTGACATACAACTCTTGGGAATTTTGAACTGAAAATTTATGAGAATGATAATAGAGCATATTTAACTGATTACAATCAGAAATGGACAGTTAAAATATCTCTCAAATTTAAATCATCATCATTACAATGGTTCGCAACAAGATAGTGGGGAAATGACACTATTTCTTCATTGTTCAACATTTTTACATGCATTATTTTGGGTATTTAGACCTGAGAGTATTCTGAACATGAAATACAGAGAATTTAAATCAGAACATAAGATAATGTGCATTATAATCTTCTCCAAATATATCAATAGCTCACCCAAAGCGTAATCCCTCCATTGGCATGAATACGGTGTGAAAAATGGAAATAGTTGAGAGAGAGTGATGCAGTAGAAGAATCAACATGATTTCATGTATATTACACCTGCAAATAAGACTCCATTAAATACATGAGTGGCCTTTCCAAACACCAACTTGGATGCGAATCTTTCACCGTCGAAATTGGCTAAGGAAAGAATACTAGTCATCCACTAGCTCTCACAATTCACAAATGATCAAAATCCATTCTATTGGTTTCTTCCTGTATTTTATAAACATCCTTATAATTCTAAGGATCTCAATCCATCCACAAACTCAAGCCAATTCGAATTTGGGTCTGGGCTCAATATTTTCCATGTCTCCTCCCTTTCCTAGCCTTCCATCTTCCCCCAATTTGAGTAGGAACCCATTGGGCTTCTCCAAATAACATGAGAGATCTCTTGGATGCTCTATTTCAACCTGAAATGTCATATATTTCATATTTCATCCTTTATATTTTATTTTTGTCATAGGTTTCATAGCATCTTCATTATTGTTGTCATAGAGCTAGGGAATCTAGTCCAAGTGTCTCACTAGCTCCAAAATGACTCTTCATTTCCCATGTAAGTTACATGTCTTCCCAAATTAGACCTATGATGCATATTTACAAATTTATTAACCTTATAACTCATCCAAGAATCTTTAGGCTTCCCATGGATTCAAAATTGCAAGAGGAGGTTTCCATTTGGTACCAAATTTCTAGCTTGTGTGGGTCCCACATTCTCCATGTGTCTTCATGATCAATTGGCACTTTGATTTTTCCTTGTATTTATTTATTTAGATCCTTTATTAAATATTTATTCCATTCTAATTTTCAAACATCATTTTTTTCCCCTCTTATTCCAAATCCCAAAGCTTCCACCTCCAACCTAGGAAACTAGTAATTTTCCTCCTTGGCAATTGTTTGACCCTTAGCATCAATTTGACAAACTCTCATGAATATGGAAAATGTGATTAGGCCATTGTGACCCAATACAAAATTTGGGACATGACAAATCCTCCCTTCCCAATATTGCTTGTCCTTAAGCAATTTCAAACATGGGTGTTGAAGAACTTGCTTTCTATATGATTCTTTGAAGTTGCCACTGAGTTTCCCAACTTTGAGTCTTTAAGATTCCATGAATATTTGAGAGAGGAACCACAATGCTTTCTCTTGAACTAATATAATTAAAATCACTTTATTAAGTGGGGAATCCATCTTCCATACTGTTTTTTTCCCAAAAAAATTGAAATCAATGGGACTAAAAACTATCCCAGGGTCCCATTGCCTGTATTGCACTCCAACAATTAAGAGTGCTCTCGAATCCATACCTTTAGGAAAGAAAATTCCGAGATCCAATTTTCTTGTATGCATTCTTCCAAACATCATGAGTACATAATATATATCATCAAAGTACATAACAACATAATAAAAATGTACATCAAGGAGGTGCCTCATCAAAAAATCATGAAAGTGCTTATACCTCCAAGTAAGTAGACCGCCATTTTCCAAGTGCATACAAGCTTCAAGTGACCAATCAAATCTTCTCCAATGACATAGATGAGGATCCCATGTCCTATAATGCTGCTCCAAAAGGATGTGATATGCATCAAAATATCCAGCCATGTATTCTTTCATCCAAGAAGTGAATAAAGAATCTCCACTCAAATCTGAACCAAATAGTGAGCAAAAGAAACAATGAGACTTCAAATGACTCAAAGAAGTCTCACCCATACATCCATGAATGAGAGAATAATAAAGATATAACAAAGTATGTGGTTGGTAACAAAAAAATTCTCCAATCATAAATCTATTCACCCCAGTGTTGGATGAAGTTCCTCCAACATCAAATGAACCAAGAATGGAACACGAAAAACCATGAGTCTTCAAGTGACTCAAATGCATATCATAGGTGCATCCATGTAGATGTGCATCATCATAAAGTAACAACGGATGCTGCTGCAAATGTGAATAAGAGTGTGCTTCAACCATTTCATCATAAAAAATAGATCTAGGAGTTCCATACTCCTCATGCGGCACCATAAAAAAGAACCTTTTCACCCATACTTCATTGAGACTAATGCTGCAAAACATGGAATTGTAGGGTGTAGGAGAATGAACTAAGTCACCCAAATTATCAAAAATTGTAGAAGTTTCATCATGGGAAGGATCCATATGGGTATTATCATGCAACTCCTTCAAAAGTGTGAAAACTTTGTCATAGATTGGTCCCAATGTAGAGGAATTGTGCTCTTCTTTAAAAATTGCATAACCTTCAACAAGAGACAATTCAAGTTCCTCTTCCACCACATCAAGTGTTTGGATATATTCAAGTTCATATTCAAACACATCAAGCACATTCAAATTTCCACATTTATCATGATCCACCATGTCATGAGAATCCTCCAAACAATCTACCATATGACAATTTGAAACACATGAGGAAAAACAAGTATTTTGCAAATTTTCAAGAAGTTGCCCATTTTGAATTGTGATCTTATGATTATCCTCATTATTCTTCAAGTATGCATCATGTAACAATTCATTAAGCTCAAACAAATGGTTTCTATCAAAAATCAAAGACATCAAATTACCTTTGATGTGGCACATTGCTCTTTGAATCTTCTCCATGTCTTCAAGGAAGGATGTTTCCTCCAATGAAGTAGCTCTCCAACAAGAACTTGACACTAATGCTTGAGTGTCATGGAGTATGCTAAGGGCCTCTTGTATCTTATTTTCATTCATATTTAAGGACTCTTTAAGAAAATGGGGCTCTTGCAAATGAACCTCCTCATCTTTTTCCTTCTTGCTTGGACCAACTTAATGAAGCTCAAGTGGTGATGGAGAAGTTGATCTTGTTTCTTCTTCAACTACTACAAGGTCTTCATTTTCATGTTTACTAGAAATTTGGCTTGTAGCAACATTTTAAATCTGATATCTATGTCACCAAAATAGAATTGTGAGCACCCATCAGTAGGTACTCCTTCATAGTTCAAGCATCCATCAGTAGATGCTCTTTGTTTCATTTCCAAGGTAGAATGTGTCTCGAAATGATCTTCAGTATTTTCAGTAGAAACTTCTTCATACTTATGTGATGTCTCATCATCTTTTTCAGAGTCACTTGGGAGTGAATTTCGATCCTCTTCATTTACTACTTCTTCTACTTCACCTATTTCAGAACTAGGTGGTCCATGGGTCTTCTCATTTTGCTCCTTCAAGCAAGCTGATGCATTTTTCCCCTTGGTTTTCTTAAAATCAATATATTTTTTCCAACTTTGGATAGCCAAAAATTCGAATACTTTAATAATATTCGTGTTCATGTCTTCAAGGATAGGTTCCACGCTTTTTATTATCTCCTCACCATCATATGAGGTTCCCTTTTCATCCCTAGTCATAGTTTCCCCAAAAGAATTGCCTTCTTCTCCTACTTTTTTTTCGTCTTCAACAAAAGCACTTTTGGTTTCAATATATAATGGTGGTACCTGAATTATTGTACTCATAAATATCAGACCACATCAGGTTCCAAGATCATGCTCTGATACCACTGTAATGTCCCTTTTTGAAATTTTATTAAATGACCAATTTTTTCACTTTTCCCCATTTTTGACCTTAACTAGTTTTGATGTCTAGACCTCCAAATTGGCCCAAATGCCAAAATTTTATTTGAAGGTACATGAATGATATTAGAAATTAAATATGATGTTCATAGATGTTTGAGGACCCCGCAATTACTTCTGAAAACGTGTTTAATGTTCTGTTCAAAGTATGATTCTTTACTAGTAAATTGGGGCTCCAATTCCCCCTCGGTAATTGTCGGAAATGGCTTCACAGATGATCCAAAAGTCACTTGAATTTCTGAACAGAGGCTGGTGATATGTAAGGGACCTTTTAAAATTCTCATATGCATCATGGTTCATTTTATACAGGCTGTTATGACTCTTTCCAAAACAACTCCCAAGTCACAATTTCGACCCTTAGGGAAAATGCACCAAATCTTCTCCCAATGCAATAAAAATGAGTAAAATGGATTCCAATTCTTAAGCATTGAACATGAGACTTGAAATACACATTAATTAAAGTCCATCCATCATACATTTATCAGAGATACATTCCTCCATTCGAAATAATAAGGCATATATCAAAATAGAGTGGAAATGGTCATTGTTTGCTCATTAAAAGTCATTTTGACATACAACTCTTGGGAATTTTGAATTAAAACTTTCTGAGAATGAAGAACAGAGAATATTTAACTAATTAAAATCATAAATGGACAATTAAAGGCTCTCCCAATTCAAAATCATCAGCATTACAATGTTTCACAACAAGATAGTGGGGAAATGACATTATTTCTTCATTGTTCAACATTTTTACATTTTGGGAATTTTGACCTGAGAGTATTCTGAACGTGAAATACATAGAATATACATCAGAAAATAAGATAATGAGCATTATAATCTTCCCCAAATATATCAATAGCTCACCCAAAACGCAATCCCTCCATTGGCATGAATGCAGTGTGAAAACTAGAAATAGTTGAGAGAGAGTGTTGCAATAGAAGAATCCACATGATTTCCTGTAGCTTACACCTGCAAATAAGACTCCATTAAATATCCATTAAACATCTAAGTGTCCTCTCCAAACACCAACTTGGATGGGAATCTTTCACCCTCGAAATTGGCTAAGTCAAGAAAACTAGTCATCCACTGGCTCTCACAATTCATAAGTGACAATTTCACAAATGATCAAAATCCATTCTCTTGGTTTCTTCCTATATTTTATAAACATACTTAACCTTCTAATAATCTCAATCCATCCACAAACTCAAGCCAATTCGAATTTGGGTGTGGGCTCAAGATTTTCCATGTGTCCTCCCTTTCCTAGCCTTCCATCTTCCCCCAATTCGAGTAGGAACCCATTGGGATTATCCAAATCAAATGAGAGATCTCTTGGATGCTCTATTTCGACCTAACATGTCATATATGTCATATTTCAGCATTCAGATTTGATTTGTGTCATAGGTTTCATAGCATCTCCATCATTGTTGTCATAGAGCTATGGAATCTAGTCCAAGTGTCTCACTAGCTCCAAAATGACTCTTCATTTCCCATGTGAGTTAGATTTATTCCCAAATTCGACTTATGATGCATATATCCAAATGTATTAACCTTATAACTCATCCAAGAACCTTTAGGCTTCCCTTGGATTCAAAATTGCAAGAGGAGGTTTCCATTTGGTACCAAATTTCTAGCTTGTGTGGGTCCCACATTCTCCATGTGTCTTCATGATCAATTGGCACTTTGATTTTCCCTTGTATTTATTTATTTATCTCATTTATTAAATGTTTATTCCATTCTAATTTTCAAACATAATTTAATGTCCCCCTTATTCCAAATCCCAAAGCTTCCACCTCCAACCTAGGAAACTAGTAATTTTCCTCCTTGGCAATTATTTGTCCCTTACCATCAATTTGACAAACTCTCATGAATATGGAAAATGTGATTAGGCCATTGTGACCCAATGCAAAATTTGGGACATGACATATATCCCCATGAACATAAACCAAAATGCATTGCAAATAAATATATACATATGCATAACAAATACAAATACAATGGAAGCAACACATTGCAAGCATTCTATATGTTCATAAAAATTCATTAAACAAATACATTGTAAAGGTTAAACACATAAGAAAATACTTAACTTGAGAAGAATCCTCCTGCAACCAGCTATGTCGCTGCAACGTTCCACTCAACCATAGGCCAGTGTTCTCATCAATCTCTCAGCACCATTGCCACCCCCTAGTTGGGCATGATTCCCACAAGGAATAAGGGAACAACAATAGGCTTACACACAGCAAGACCATACACACACAGTTGGGTTTCACAGACTGTCCAGCCAAGCAAATAAACAATTGGGTTTCACAGGCTACTAAGGAAACAAGCCAATGACATATGGGTTCCTTAGACTTACTCAACCAAGCCAACAATCACATCCAAACATAGTCAAACCATCTAACAGCTGGGTTCCTTCCAACAATCACATCCAAACATAGTCAAACCATCTAACAGATGGGTTCCTTGGACTTACTTAGCCAATCCAACACAAAGATGCACTTCACAACAAAATACAATCGCTGGGCATAAAGGAAAAACATTCTTCAACCAAAAACGGATTGGTAAAATGGGGAAAAACATCCTGGGAATCAAAACGATTTTAGCAAACATTCTTGGGAATTACAAGGGCAAAAACGACCTCCCCAAACACCCAAAACGTGAATCTATGCTGGCCATTCCCTAAGCAACACAAAAACGGGTTTTTCCAGCCATGGAAAGATGAGGAAATGAAAAAAACATGAGGGAAAAATGCACAGCAAGCTCTAGTTGCATGAGAAAGACAAAAACGGCCTCTTAAAACCCCCAAATCATGAACCTTTGCTGCCCATTCTCTCAGCAAAACAAAAACAAATTTCTAGGGATGTAGAAATGGAGAAAAATGCAGAAAAACGGGATGAGAATGCCCCAGCTATCTCCAGCTACGTGAGGAAGCAAAACACATGGGTGAATAATGGCTTGGGTATGCATTTCCAAGTATTTACTTGGCCCATAAGTCAAAATTTATTTTCCCAAAAATGGGTGGCTTCCCCAATACAAATTTGACTGCCATATTATTCCCCATCCCAAGGCATTAACTTCCTCAACCAATTTCTAAATGACTGGACACGAAAGACAAAATGGGTAGTTGACAGCTTTATGGGTTTTCCATTTGACATTTGGCTTTACCCTATTGGATCAAGGGTTTGAATACCCCCACCCCATTCCTTGTGAAATCATGCCCCCATCTCTTTAATGTTGCATTGACATAGCTAGTTGTGGGTATTTATTATTAATTACATATATACATGATGTCCAAAATTATATTGTTACTAGCTAGCACATGATCCATCGGCGTTGATTTTAATTGCCAAACATAAAACAATAAATCCATGGTGGGTCCATTGCCTTGAGCTCCACACCATGATTTATTAACGCTATTTACATCATATAAAATTTAATGCAATTAGGGTCAAAACCGGGGTATTACAGAAAGGATGTGTAAGGTCAATTTCCCAAAGGTAGAAAGTAAGGGAATACGTAACTAACATAGCTTATGATCTTGAAGAAAAAGAAGCTATGTCCTAGAACTCCCTCAACCCCCATGCTTCCATAACTACGCAAGGGGACTTATCCCACCAACCTCACATAGTAAAATAAATAACTATGTGAAAGCAATAAAATCCTCATAGCTCATAGCACCATTAGGACTAGATCTATGGTTGACACTTGGCAGTAAAGGATTCAATCCTCCATAGGTCCCCTTTCATCTTCCCCTCTAGTGGAAGCATAGCCCTTTGGTGCATCTTACACTGCCATGTTGATCCATCCATATGATTTATCAGCATAATATTTACATTTCATTTTGATTAGATTGATAAGTCAATCGCACAGTTCAAATAAGAAAACATTTACATAAGGGATTTAATATATATTCTAAGGGTCAAACTAGGGGTATTACAAATTAAAAGCAGTCAATTCCAAAATATCATAGAAATTAACTGCATCATTTGATCGAGAATATGAAAGTTGTCGAGTAATCATTTTCATGATTGTTATCAGGGCTTGATTGTGAAGTGAAATCTTACCAAAGAGCTGAAGCTTGGCTTCTTGGGATGAAGAAGTATTTCCAAATCCATGACTACTCTGGGAACATGAAGGAAAGGGTGGCTACATTTACTTTGAATGGAAGAGAATCTATATGGTGGGATCACTTTAAATAAGTCAAGATGATCAATGAAAGGAAGATTGTGTGGAAGCAATTAAAGAAGTATCCCAAGAAAAAGTACCGCTCCGATTGGTACTATGATGACTATAAAATCAAAGAGTTCCAAGAGTTGAAATTGGGACAAATGACCATGGGTGAGTATGTCAATTAATTCTTGGATTTGTTGAGGTATGTTATGTATATCAGATGTCGGAACCTAATTCATTAAGGTTAGGTGAAGATGAATAGTTATGAGGAGTCCAAGGGACACCTTGGAAGATGAAAACCAAGTGTCACCTTACATTGTATTTATATGTATATTCTTAATGGAAAATTAGAATAATATTTTCACACCTAACTTTCATTGTTTTTGTTTAGTATTTGTTTATTTCCCCAACCGGGAAACCCAATAATGGTATCTGTAATACCTCGGTTTCAACCCCCAATTGCATTAAATTATAAATGATGTAAATAGCATTAATAAATCATGGTGTGGAGATCAAGGCAAAGGTCCCGCCATGGATTTAGTGTTCTACATTTCATAAATTAAAAATCGATGCCAATGGTTATCGTGCTAGCCGATAGCACAATCATAATTTTCTACATCATGTAAATATGCAATTAATAAAATACCCACAACTAGCTATGTCAATGCAACATTAAAGAGATGGGGGCATGATTTCACAAGGAATGGGGGGGGGGGTATTCAAACCCTTGAGCCAATGGGGAAAATCCAATTGTCAAAGAGAAAACCATAAAATTGTAAACTACCCATTTTGTTCTTTGTGCCTAGTCATCCAAAAGTGGTTGACTTAGTTAATGCATGGGGGTGGGTAGAGTATGGGAGTGAAATTCGAATTGTGAAGCCACCCATTTTTTGAAAAATGTGTTTTTGACTTCTTGGGAAAGTAAATGCTTGGAAAGGCATGCCCATCCTATTGTTCATCCATCATTTTTTCTCTCTCATGTAGCTGGAGCTCCTGTGCATTTCCCTTCACGATTTTGGTTGATTTCTCGATTTTTCCCATGGCTGAAAATTCGTTTTGGGTCTTGCTGAATGTATGTACAGTTGGGAAGTCATTTTTGGGGTTGTTTAGTGTATGTGCAGCTAGGAAAACTCGTTTTTGGTGTTTATGAGTGAAGACGTAGCAGAGATTTACATTTTAGGGGTTTGAGAGGGTGTTTTCCCTTTCCTCACACAGCTGGGATTTGTTAAGCGTTTCCCTCCCAAATTTCTGTGTTTTCTCCATTATTATCCAAGCTGGAAACTCGTTTTTTTGTAAAGCCCAGTAGCTGGGAAGATAGATCCACGTTTTGGGTATGAATGGAGGTCATTTTTTCCTTTGGAAGGCCATCAAACGTTTTCTGAAATGATTTGGTCACTTGGGTCGTTTTTCCCATTTTCCATTTTCCATTTTGGTTCCCAAGACATTTTGTCCATACCCAGAACTTGTATTTTGTTGTGTAGTGCATCCCTGTGTTGTCTTGGTTGAGTAAGACCAAGAACCCATCTGTTAGTGGGTTGACTAAGTTTGGATGAGATTATTGGCTTGACTGTGGGTGTCTAGTTTTGTTGGGAGTAAGTCTGTGTTCCCTAGTTCCTTGTGGAAATCATGCCCAGCTTAGGGGTGGCAATGGTGTTGAAAGATTGAAGAGAACACTGGCCTATGGTTGGGTGGAATGTTGCAGCGACATAGCTAGTTGCGGGGAAGCTTCTTCTCAAGATAAGTATTATTCTATTTAACTTTGCAACTGTATTTGCTTTGTAAATTATCATGAACATGATGAATGTTACTTGTTTTATGAGTATGAACAATATGAATGTGTTGAATGATTGATGTTGCTTCCGTTGTGTATTAACATGTATTATGCATCTGTGTAGGTATTTTATGTTTCAAAGCATTTTATGTTATGATCATGGGGCTAGATTACCCGATTGAATGATAACAGTGTCAATAGTCGCGTCCTCTCGGAGGGGAGGGGACATGACAATATCATAGCTATTATGAGCCCTTGGCCTATGCTAAGAATTGTGTGCTCTGTCATACCTGCACTATTCTCTGCTTAGATTCTTGAGGAAACCCTAATTCGAATATCCATCCTTACCCCTTCATATTGAAATCCATTTTCGTTATAATTTGTTTCTCTTTAGATATTTTGTTTACACTTGATTTAGTCATTTCACTAGCTTAGTTCCTTATCTTTAGATGTGCCTTTGATAACTTGGGACAATGGAGTCTGACTTTTGCAATTAGGAGTATCTACCCATTAGAGGAAATTTGGGGTATAAAATAAGCATCCTAAGAAAAATAATAGTTAAAATAAAATAATAATATTTATTAATTTTGTTGGAAGAAATAAAGAACTTTTTTTTTTGTATTTTCAACATATCTCCCTATGTTTTGACTCAAATTTCGAGCGGGAACGCTCGTTACATCATCATTACGTTTTTTCAAGTATTTCTTGTTTTTGGGCAGCAAGGTTCATCAAAAGCATACAATGTTAATATTCGTTGAATGTGGAATTTAATTTTGCATCCAACGAGTGCTCCGGCTTGAAATTTAAGTAAAAACACAAAGAGATATGTTAAAAATATGAACAAAAAATAGTTTTTTTTATGCAAATATGTCAAGTCAGCCATTATGGTTTATTGTAGAAGAAAAATGAAAATCAAATTTATAAAATAAATGAAATGAATCAGCTAATGGGTCTATAAGCATATTACATAATCATATGTTCAAATCAAACCAGACTCACTAGCATCATGTTACATTGAACATATAAAGTTAGGATCAAAAGTGTGTAATCAACGACTTCGAGATGTCTGTTAACATTCTTCAATTTTTGTTTGAAAGAAAGAAAACACCTTTAAAATTAATGAGATTTGCATTGGCTGAGAAGCGAAAAGATTTGCATTGACTCATAACATGCTAAAAAATTTGTGCCACTAAGCTCGCTTGGCTAATGGAAGGTGGGCTCCAATCATGAAATAAGACGAAAACAATTGAGACATGAGGCTCATGGTTTTAAATTAAACAAGCATCTCAATAACGTTGCATATGTTACATGGTTTCAAATCAAAACAAGAATCTCAAGAATGTTGCATGTGACACAGAAAAGAAAAGGCTCAAAATGTTCATAATCAACTTCTAGATGTAGGTTAACCTTCAACAGTTTTTAAATAAAAACTTGCTAGTGTGTTGCCTTGATGTAGAAATCATTGCACAAGGTTCTAATGCTATATGTGCTTGATTTATGTCAATAGATTGTATTATTCAAAATGTGTAAGTTACATTTATGGCGTAGTTATTGGGATGAGATATATTATAATAATAATAAAGTATATCTATACGAAGTGAATTATAAGAGTCATGTTAGAAAGAATTTAAATATATTAAAAAAAAAAACTTTACTATGCATTATGTAATAAAAAGAACAACTTTACTATGCATAGTGGACAAAGTTACATTCATGATGTAGTCATTGGGATGATATATACTATAAAAGAAAATATAGTATATATATTAAAAAAAAGAACTTCACTGTGCATTATGTAATAAAAATAACAACTTTACTATACATATTGGACAAAGTTACATTCATGGTGCAGTTCTTGAGATGATATATACTTTAAAAAAAATATGGTATGTCTATGTGAAGTGAATGATAAAGATAATGTTGGAAATGATTTAAATATATATATATATTTTTAAAGAACAACTTCAATATACATTTTGTAATAAAAAGAACAACTTTAATGTGCATTTTGTAATAAAAAGAACAACTCTACTATGCATACTAGACAAAGTTACATTCATGTATAATAATTGGGATGAGATATACTATAAAAAAATTATATAGTTTATGTATGTAAAGTGAATGATAAAGATAATGTTGGAAAGGATTTAGATATATTAAAAAAAAACTACTTTACTATACATTATGTAATAAAAAAAACTACTTTACTATTCATTATGTAATTAAAAAACAACTATATGCACTATGTAACTCCTCCCATGTATCAAGTTCAAGTGACATTTGTTAATCTTGAATTGTATATTGTACATAAATTGAAGAATATTGGACAAAGTTACATTCATGATGTAGTAATTGGGATTAGATATTTTCATCTTGAATTGTAGATTGTACTTAAATCTAAGAATATTGGGCAAAATTACATTCATGATGTAGTAATTGGATTACATTCATGATGTAGTAATTGGGATTGTAGATTGTACTTAAATCTAAGAATATTGGGCAAAATTACATTCATGATGTAGTAATTGGATTACATTCATGATGTAGTAATTGGGATCAGATAATACTATAAAAATATATATATAGTATTTTCATCTTGAATTGTATATTGTACATAAATCGAAGAATATTGGACAAAGTTACATTGATGATGTAGCAATTGGGATTAGATATTTTCATCTTGAATTGTAAATTGTACATAAATCTAAGAATATTGCTCAAAATTACATTTGGGATGAGATAATATTATAAAAATATATAGTATATCTATGTGAAGTGAATGATAAATATAATGTTATAAAGGATTTAAATATATTAAATAAAAAGGACTACTTCACTATGCATTATGTAGTAAAAAGAACAACTTTACTATACATATTGGACAAAGTTACATTCATGGTGTAGTTATTGGGATGAGATATACTATAAAAAAATAACTATATCTATGTGAAGTGAATGATAAAGATAATGTTGGAAAGGATTTAAATATATTAAAAAAATAACAACTTCACCATGCATTATGTTGTGGAAAAATTATAGCTATCTATGTAAAGTGAATGATAAATATATTGTTGAAAATTATTCAAATACGTAAATAAAAAGAATAACTTCTCTATGCATTATTTAAGCGAGTCTTTTTGTTTGCTTATAATTTCTTATATTAGGTGGAGATATATATATTTCAAGTGACACTTCTTTATTTCAAATTGTAGATTGTACATAAAACTAAGAATATTAGACAAAGTTACATTCATGGTGTAGTAGTTGGGATGAGATATACTATAAAAAAAATATAGTATATCTATGTGAACTGAGTGATAAGGATAATGTTGTAAAGAATTTAAATATATTAAAAAAAAACAACTTCACTATGCATTATATAATAAAAAGAACAACTTTACTATGCATATTGGACAAAGTTACATTCATGGTGTAGTAATTGGGATGAGATATACCATAAAAATATATATATATGTAGTATATCTATGTGAACTTAATGTTAAAGATAATGTTGGAAAGGGTTTAAATATATTAAAAAAAAGAACTTCACTTTACATTATGTAATAATATTAATAATAATAACTTTACTATGCATTATGTAATTTGAAGTCATTTTTTGGGTAGAAAAAAAATACTAGCATAAATATTTGTATATGTGTAATTTGAATTCAATTTTTTTAAAGGAAAAAAATTACATGATTTTTTTTATATTTCTATGGATTTAGCGATGCTTGGCATATCTTAATTTTAAGTTTTATATATATATATATACTCCTCCCATAGCTTGCACGGGTGTGGCTCATTGGCGGTTCACTTGATATGAAGTCACATGTTGTAAATTGGAGGTCACGAGTTCAAATCACACCCGGCTTTACCCGTGTCCCATGCTTGTGGGGTGTGTGGGGCACCTAGGGGTATAGTGGTAGAGAATTGGATCCCTGCATGTGTCACGCAAGTACGAGCTGAGTCTCCAGTCGTTGATTCCCCTAGCAAATGTGTGTGTGTGTGTGTGTGTGTGTGTGTGTGTGTGTGTGTGTGTGTGTGTCAAGTTCAGGTGATACTTGTTCATCTTGAATTGTAGATTGTACATAAATCTAAGAATATTGAACAAATTTACATTCATGATGTATTAATTGGGATGAGATATTTTCATCTTGAATTGTAGGTTGTACATCAATCTAAGAATATTGGACAAAATTACATTCATGATGTAGTAATTGGGATGAGATATACTATAGAAAATATATAGTATATCTATGTGAATTGAATGATAAAGATAATGTTGGAAATGATTCAAATATTAAAAAAAAAAAATTCACTATGCATTACATAATAAAGTGAACAACTTTACTATGCATTATGTAATTTGAAGACACTTTTTGGGCAAGAATTTTTTAATGGCTTTTACCAAGTGGAGTACCTTTTGCATTTGTATCCAGTTCTGAAGCAGAAGCTAAAATTCAAGAACATCGGCCCAAGCCCGAAGTTGTTCTTCCCTTACGAATTTTTTGATAGGGTTGTTACTGATAAAAAGGGAGGAGCAGGGTTTGTACTAGCTCTTAATGATTCACACTCTCTCGGCTTCTCTATGGGTTGTGGCTTTAGCACCAACACTAGAGCAGAGCTCTTGACACTATGGGCTCTGCTATTTGTGTCCAAAGATTTAGGGATCCCGTCTTTAAATATTTTTGGTGTTTCCACAGTGATCATCGACTGGGAGAACAATTTGGCATCCTTGGATTCACCTTGTTTGGATCACTGGTGTCAGGACATCAGGCTCATGATGAACAGTTTCTCCTTTTTGGTCATCAAGCACACATATCGTGAGCACAATCAGAGAGTTGATAGCCTTTCAAAAGAGGCCTTGGATTTGGCTCCTGGATTTGGTTATTTTACTGAGTATATTGATGGCCTGATTGACTTGAAAGGTGATTTTCAACTCTTTTAGAGCTATGTGTCGGAGCTAGGCTCCATTATTTTTTTTGGGCACATATTTTCTTATTTTGTTATATGGAGCAGGCTTCTTTGTAAGAGCTCTCAGCTTTCTTTCTGTTCTCATGATGTGTTATGCTTGGTGGTGAATCAGGCTCTCTGGTTCACAGATTTTAGTCTCTTCAGTTTGATGTTTTTCTTGAATAGATTATAAGGATCCCTCCTTTGCTCCATTTACTTGGAGATCTGATGGCATGTTGGCATGTATTTAGAGGCTTTTTGTTCTCTCTTTTGAATCCCAGGTTGAGGGTTGCTCAGTGTATGAT
>LPNX010760923.1:85366-96446 GCA_001517045.1 Pseudotsuga menziesii | reverse complement strand
TATATATATATATATATATATATATATATAAGCACATAATATAGGAAAAAACATTAATATAAAAAGTATGTGCCTAATTTACGCATATCGACGTATTCAGACACATTAATAAATTTAATGTGATTCTTGCTAGTAACGGGTGAGCGCATAGACATATCAGCAAAGTATTAATAGAAATAATATTGTTTAATTAATTATAATATATAATAAATAATATCATTTAACTATTATGATTTTGTTTAATTAATATAAAACATTAAAAAATCATAATTTTAATTTTGTATTAACCATGGTTAACTAAAGTTAGCCATGGTTCTGGTATAGATCAACACAACCAAAGATGTGACACATGAATAATGTGACATTTGGAGTTCATCAAGGGTTATGTCGCATTGTGACAATGGTCAAGGGTTATGTCGCATTGCAACAGTGCCCAAGATGTGACACATTAATAATGTGACATTCGATGTTTAGGAAACTTCATGTTGCATTGTGAGCTATGGCCACGTGGTTCACTAAATTCAACCATGGTTAAATATGGTCAAACTAAAGTCAAGCATGGTGAGCCAAAGTCAACCAAGTTTAAGCAAATGTCAAACCCTACTCGCTAAAGTCAACCATGATTGTTTATGACCAAACTAAAGTTAAGCATGGTTGACCAAAGTCAACCATGGTTCACTGCAGTGCCTGGTATATGCCGACACAATGAGATATGTGACAAATTAATAATGCGGCATTCAACATTCATCAAGGGTTTTGTCGCATTGTGATGTTTATTAAGGGTTACGTCACATTGTGATGTTCATAAAGGATAATATCCCATTGCGACATTAGTCAAGGGTTATGATGCATTGTGACAATGCCCAAGATGTGACACATTAATAATATGGCATTCCATGTTCAAGAAATTTCATGCCGCACTATGAAATATGGCCATGTGATTCACTAAAATCATCCATGGTTAAATATGGTCAAACTAAACTCAAGCATTGCTAGTCAAACTAAACTCAAGCATTGTTAAACAAAATCAACTATGGTTAATTAAAGTTAATTTTTACTCACTAAAGTTAGCCATGGTAGACTTTATCCAAACTAAAGTCAAGCATGGTTGAGCAAAGTCATCCATGGTTCACTACATTGTCCAGTATATGTAAACACAACTAAATATGTGACACATTAATAATGTGACATCCAACATTTATCAAGGGTTATGTCGCATTGTGATGTTTATCAACTATTGCATTACACTGCGACATTCATTAAGGGTTATGTCACATTGTGAATTAGTGTTATGCCACATTGCAACATTGGTTAAGAGTTATGTCACATTGTAACAATGCCGAATTTGTGACATATTAATAATGTGACATTCAATGTTTAAGAAACTTCATGGTGCATTGTGAACTATGGCCATGTGGTTCACTAAAGTCAACCATGGTTAACTCTGGTCAAACTAAAGTAAGCCATGGTTAACTATGGTCAAACTAAAGTCAATATTGGTTAACTTTGGTTAACCAAGATTAAGCAAACATCAAAGCTTACTCGTTAAAGTCAACCATAATTGTTTATGAACAAACTAAAGTCAATCATGGTTGACCAAAGTCAACCATGGTTTTCTATAGTGTCTGGTATATGTCGACATAATCAAAGATGCAGCTAATTTATAATGTGGCACTCAACATTCATCAAGGATTCTGAACTATGGCAATGTCAATCGCTAAATTCAATCATGGTTAACTATGGTCAAACTAAAGTAAAGCATTGTTGACCAAAATCAACCACAATTAATCAAAGGTCAAAACTTACTCACTAAATTGAACCATGGTTGACTATGGCTGAACTAAAGTCAAGTATGGTTTACCAAAGTCAACTTTGGTTCACTATAGTGTTTGGTATATATGCTAACGCAACCAAAGAGGCAACACATTAATAATCTAGCATTTGGTGTTCATCAAGGGTTATGTTGCATTTTTATGTTTATCTAGGGTTACGTCGTATTACGACGTTCGTGGAGAGTTACGTCACATTGCGATGTTCATTAAGGGTTATGTTTGATTGTGACATTGGTCAAGAGTCATGCTGCATTGTGACAATGCCCAAGATGTGACACATTAATAATGTCACATTTCATCTTCAGGAAATTTCATGTCGGATTATGAAGGATGGCCACATGGTTCACTAAAGTCAACCATAGTTAATTATGGTGAAACTAAATTCAAGCATAGTAAACCAAAGTTAACCACAGTTAACCAAAGTCAATCCTTACTCGCTAAAGTGAGCCATGGTTGAATTTGTCCAAACTAAATTCAAGCATGGTTGACCAAAGTCAATCATGGTTCAGTACAGTGTCCGATATATGACAACAAAATTGAAGATGTGACACATTAATAACTTGACATTCGACGTTCATCAAAGGTTATGTCGCATTGTGATGTTTATAAAGGGTTACGTTGCATTACTACGTTCATCAAGGGTTATGTTAGATTGAAATATTGGTCAAAGGATTATGCCACATTGCAACATTGGTCAAGGGTCATGTTGCATTGTAACAATGCTCAATATGTGATACATTAATAATGTGAAATTCGATGTTTAGAAAATTTCATGTCACATTGTGAAATATAGCCATGTGGTTCACTAAATTCAACCATGGTAAACTATGGTCAAATTAAAGTCAAGCATGGTTAACCAAATTCAGCCATGGTTAAATAAAGGCTAAACCTATTTTACTCGCTAAAGTCGAGCATGGTTGACCAAAGTCACCCATGGTTCGCTATAGCGTCTAATATATGTCGATTTAAGGAAAGATGCAACACATTAATAATGTGGCATTCAACGTTCATTAAGGGTTATGTTGAATCGCAATGTTTATCGAGGGTTGCATCGCATTGCGACATTCATCAAGGGTTATGTCCCATTGCAACATTGGTCAAGAGTTATGTTGCATTGCAACAATGCCTAAGATGTGACACATTAATAATGAGAAATTCGATGTTTAGGAAATTTCATGTCCCATTGTGAAGTAGGGCCACCTGGTTCACTAAAGTCAACCATCGTTAACATGGTAAAACTAAAATAAAGCATGGTTAACCAAAATAAAAATTAAATTAGCAACATTGTAGATATGAATCTTAATTAATGTATTATAAATTAATTAAATATCGTATTAATTACACAACAATTAAACAATAGTATTTTTAATTAATTATTTTTTTATTATTGCATCTATTACATAATTTTAATTAAATAGCATAGTTGATGATTATACAAATAATTAAAAAAATAATATTAAAATGCATTAAGGAACACATGCATAATGCAACCTAACCATGGAGAAATGTCTCAATCCAGCATAAAAGTTGATAAATGTCATAATCCAACATAACACTCAATAAATTTCATAATGCGACAAAACCATTAATTTTAAATAGTGTCTTATATATGCTGATATAACCAAAAATGCTACACAGTAATAATGTGGCATTCGTCGTTCATAAGGGTTATGTCACATTGTGATGTTTATTAAGTGTTACATCGCATTGCGATGTTCATCAAGGGTTATGTCCCATTGTGACATTGGTAAAGGGTTATGTTGCATTGCAACTATGCCGAAGATTAAGGAACACATCATAATGCAACCTAACCATGGAGAAATCTCCTAATCTAGCTTAGCTTAACACTCGATGAATCAGAATCCAACTTAACACTCGGTAAATGTCGTAATGCGACAAAACCATTAAGGAATGTATGAAATATAGTTAAACACTTCAACAACATTCCAAATATCAATGTGATCATTTATGTGACAACAATGAAGCAATGTTGCAATTGAACATAACCCTTTAAAATTGTTGCACTTTTACAATCTAAAAATCGTTTGAGGAACATTGTAGATATGAAATCAATTGCATTATAAACTAATTAAATATCGTATTAATTACATTAAAAAAATAGATGAATTCTTTTTGCAATATTTTCATGGATTTAAAAATGTTAGGAACACACACACACACACACACATATTCTTCTCCCATGTATCAAGTTTAGGTGACACTTGTTCATCTTGAATTGTGACACACTAATATGGTGACATTTGATGTTAAGAAAATTTCATGTTGCATTGTGAACTATCATCATATGGTTCTAAAGTGAAACATTCCATAATAAGGCCAGCCATGGTTGACCAAAGTCATTCTTGGTTCGCTATAATCTCTTGTATATGCCGACACAACTAAAGATGTGACACATGAATAATGCAACGGTTCGACATTTATGAAGAGTTATGTTGCATTGTGATGTTTATGAAGGGTTATATCATTGCAGCATTCATCAAGGGTTATGTCACACTACAAAATGTGTCAAGGATTATGTGGCATTACAATAATTCCCAAGATACGACACATTAATAATGTGACATTCTATGTTTAAAAAATTATGTGTTGCATTAATGTTCCTCAAACGATTTATAGATTGTAAAAGTGCAACAATTTTTAAGGGTTATGTTCGATTGCAACATTGCTTCATTGTTGTCACATAAATGATCACATTGATATTTGGAATGTTGTTGAAGGGTTTAACTATATTTCATACATTCCTTAATGGTTTTGTCGCATTGCGACATTTATCGAGTGTTATGTTGGTTTCTGATTCGCCGAGTGTTATGCTAGATTAGGACATTTCTCCATGGTTAGGTTGCATTATGATGTGTTCCTTAATCTTGGGCATTGTTGCAATGCAACATAACCCTTTACCAATGTCACAATAGGACATAACCCTTGATTAACATCGTAATGCGATGCAACACTTAATAAACATCACAATGCGACATAACCCTTGATGAACTCCGAATGTCACATTATTAATGTGTAGCATCTTTGGTTATATCAGCATATATAAGACACTATTTAAAATTAATGGTTTTGTCGCATTATGAAATTTATCGAGTGTTATGTTGGATTATGACATGTATCAACTTTTATGTTGGATTGAGACATTTCTCCATGGTTAGGTTACATTATGCATGTGTTCCTTAATGCATTTTAATATATATATTTTTAGTTATTTGTATAATCATCAACTATGGTATTTAATTAAAATTATGTAATCAATGTAATAATAAAAAATAGTTAATTAAAAATACTATTGTTTAATTGTTGTGTAATTAATACGATATTTAATTAATTTATAATACATTAATTGAGATTCATATCTACAATGATGCTAATTTAATTTTTATTTTGGTTAACCATGCTCTATTTTAGTTTTACCATAGTTAACGATGGTTGACTTTAGTAAACCAGGTGGCCCTACTTCACAATGGGACATGAAATTTCCTAACATCGAATTTCTTATTATTAATGTGTTACATGTTAGGCATTGTTGCAATGCAACATAACTCTTGACCAATGTCGCAATGGGACATAACCCTTGATGAATGTCGCAATGCGATGCAACCCTCGATAAACATCGCAATTCAACATAACCTTTAATGAACGTTGAATGTCACATTATTAATGTGTCGCATCTTTGGTTAAATCGGCATATATCAGACGCTATAGCGAACCATGGATGACTTTGGTCAACCATGCTCGACTTTAGTGAGTAAAATAGGTTTAACCTTTATTTAACCATGGTTGAATTTGGTTAACCATGCTTGACTTTAATTTTACCATAATTTACCATGGTTGAATTTAGTGAACCACGTGGCCATAGTTCACAATGTGACATGAATTTCCTGAACATCGAATTGATTACAGAAGCCAACATATATATAGGGAATTGGCTTATTGAAATTCTATTGGTTCTTGAATTCCAACTCATCAATAAATTATGGTTGGCTTGTTTTCTTATATGATGACCCGTTTTCTTATAAGGCTCATTTTAGTCCCCAAATTTCCTCTAATGCATGATATCTTTATTTGCATTTAATTTATCAATATCATTTTTTGTGAATATATGACTCTTTAACTTTGATTTTGGAGGCACTCATTTGTTGGAATAATAATGAGACCATATGTTGTTACTAATGGCAAATCATTCACAAAGGGGAAAATGGAGGAGGTGAGTGAATCGGCTTTGAAATGAAAAAAAGCTAGTTAAAAGTTATGTAAAAGATGAAATCGCATGACTTAGTTCACCAATGTACAACTCAACATCAAAACAACACACTTACTAAGCAAGAAGAATAACATCAAGGTTAGATTAAAGACAAGCAACAATTTAAGTATATGAAACATATACTTGTATTATCTTATGCTAACAGATTGTTGTCGGTGAAATTGTCATTGATGCCAACATGGTCTTGCATTGAGAATAGAGTGTGTCGTGGTGCCCCTTGAGGAGCCTCTGTGGGTTGAGTAAGTGTCAGCGTCAAATGAGACCTTTTGACTTTGCCCAAGCCCAAGTCTGAAGCCCTTGGAGCCCTTGGGACAATGGCAAAAGCCCTGATCTTCCTGGAGAGTGTTCAAGTACCCCCAAGTTGGTTTAATCAAAACATTCACAAGATTAAATGATAAAGCCTTAAATCATTAATAAAAGATTTAAAATTAATATCAAAATCAAACATTAAAAAGTTTTACAATGATGTATTAAAATAGGTTAATAAATAAATTTAATTTAATTAATTTTTTTATTTTTTTTACCTTTAATGAATCAAATAAAACATTTTGAGAATGGTTGAATACTTTGTGGGCACTCGCATAATATAATAACAAATAATATTAAAACAAGGAAAAGTTTAATTTTAAAAAATAAAATATGACAAAATATTCCTTAAAACAAGGAAATGTTCCTTCTTACTTCTCATATAAATATAACTACATTTTCCTTGATTGTTATATACGCTCTTGATGTATTATTGAAATAGTGGTATCATTTTTTTAAGAGGTGGCGTGGAAATCTTTTGAGCTCTAAAATTTACTTGCGGGCTGAGGAAAATTCATGGTGGAAAAAACAGTTGCATCAATTCTTTTTTTTTTGTTGGCCGTGGCTGAGGAAAATTCACAGTGGATTAAACAGTTGCATCAATTTTTTTTGTGTTGGCCGTGGTGACAGCCCTGAGCTAAAATCGAGGTGATCAGATTTTATTAAGGCGGTTCAGCCATCGACAGTTCTGTCAGTGAAGCCATAAGGCAGTCCATACCCACATTGAAGAAGTTTTGCAGGTAAATGTGTCGTGTTCTGTCTTATTAAGAAGAAAAAGTTCACCTGAAAAGTTAAATGCCACCATTTGCAGTTGGATTAGAGTTGCGTAGTAGAAGCTTCAAGTGAATAATTTTTTGCAAAGTGTTAAGCTAGTGTCGTGGTCCGAAGCACTGATAAAATTCACCCAAGCACAAATCAGAGGATGACACATGGAATATCGGAGTACCTGAATTGAAATTGCAAACAAGGATGATCGGAAGAAGCCCTTAAATTTTTGGTCGGTTAGGCAAGGTCCGATGTAGAGTCTCGATTGGAGACGTGTCAGATGATCGAAGTCTTATTTCTCTTGTGCAAGCAGCAGTCTTATCTCTCATGCATCGAGCCATTGTATTCTTGTTGAGATCTGGAAAGAGGGTTATGATCCAAGGCTTGAGGACGAAATCTATTGTGAGGGAGGCGTGAACCTTACCCCTGCTACTAACACAACATGCTGCTGGGTGTTGTGGAACCTATCATCTTTGCATGGAAAAAGTGCCTTTACAATTGGAGCTGAACCTACGCTTCTAGCAGCCTTAACATCTTCGCTGGGTTAAGTTTTTTTTGGACTAAGCCTGTGGACTGAAGATTTAGTAAACAGTCATATTTCAACAGCAGTAAACTAACATTTCCGTGGTGACTGAGGATACTTCTTTTAACAATGCACTGATATTTGATGGGATACAGAAAGCAGCAATTTGTTTGAGTATTGGGGTGACTTTTTGCAGACCTGTTTTGGTCTTTACACAGACCTTTACAACTCCATTTTTGCAATCTGAGTTTGAGTCTCATTTTCAAGCACACACAGGTACACAGTTTGGTCTTCATCTTGGACATATACACAGTCCATTCGTATCATCATCTACAATCAAAGGTATGTATACAGCAGTATATACAGTGTTATGCATTGGTATAGTGAGGTACATGATTGTGTAAAGTACAGCAGTGATGAGCTATGATGGTATATTGATATGTGATGATATAGCAGTGATGATATGAATGCTTAGTCAATGATGTGGCAGTATTTATGAATTTACAGAAGGTATATAAGGGAATGCATATTCAGTATTCAGTCAAAAGTGTGAACAGTGTCATGTTTTTGTACAAATGAATATGTACAGGAATGAGTAAACTATGCGGGCAGCATGTGCAAAAATAGTGAATGTGGTGTGTGAACAGTTTGCAAATAGCAGTTTGTCTTTTCTTATAATGATACTCTTCCATGCTATGATGCACAGTCAGCTATACACAAACTTTATGATGATACATGTCTGATAATTGTGTATAAAGTAGTGTGTGTGTATGTGACAAGGCTGACTTGGCAGCAAACGGTGAACGGAAGTTATTAGCAGCAGAAAGCTCTACACAAAGCACAGATTTATTGAAGGGACAAGCAAGGAAACAGCAGTGTTGATGAGCAACCTTATCAGCAGCTTTTATGGTTGATGTGACAGCGATAACATGGGCAGAAAAATGATTGGTTAGTGACTAGAGTGCAGAAGATATCTGCAGCAAATTCAGAGATTGGATTGGCACAGGTTGACTTATGAGAAATTGGTTTGATTTAGATTGGCTAAGTTGTATGAGCAGTTGGCTTGATTCAGGTGGACAAGTTTTGGTGAACAAACTCAGTTTGACTAAGTTGGTTGATATGAGAAACAGATTGATTGGTATAGGTTGATTGTACATGTTGATGAGTATTGTGATATAGTGGACAACGATCGGTTGATGAGCAGTGATCGAGTAATGAGCAATGGCTAGTAGTGGCAGTGGTTGTGCAGTAGGGTACAGATTGTGCAGTGTAGCACAAGTGTTGAATAACAGGTCCGCAGGATCAGTGCGGTTGTGGTTCAGCTATTTCTATCTTCTTATCAGGGTGGAAGGATGGGGCAAGGAAAGGAGGTCGTAGCCTCCTTCCGGTAGAAGCCGGAAAACTAAGGAGTGGTAGCTTCCTTCAGGTCGCAGCCTGTAAAACAAGGGGTCGTAGCCTCCTTTCAGTTGAAGTTGAAAAATTGAAGTCTATATAATAAGACAGTTGTTCTTTTCATCCAGTTATTTTTGGACAACTATTATTAAAAAGGCTTCCGTGGTTTCTCCCCCAGGACTTGGGTTTCCACATAAAAATCTTGTGTACTGTGTTGCTTTGCTTTATATGTGATGATGATGATATGATGATGATAACAATACTGATGGTCATACAATGATAATGTGACAATGCAAAATATTGAATAAGTTGTTGATTATAAAAGTTGAAAAAGTAATAAAGACTTCACACTTATTCACCCCCCCCTCTCAATGTCTACAATTGGTATCAGAGCAGGTCCTTCACAGAAAGCCTTATCAGCGTGAAGGAGATATTTAGCACACCATGGGGTTCTCGGTGAATGGAGTACCATTGTCATGTGAGTCAAATTATTACTTGATCTGGAAAATGAGAATGCAGGCTTATCTTGAGGCAATCGGTGTATGGAAGTCAGTTGTTACTGGATATACAGCTCCAAAGAAAATGAAAACATCAGCTCAGAAAGAAGCAAAGAAAAATAATTCTATGGCTATGGAAGCCATCCTTGAAGGCCTAGCAGATATCCAAAAGAAAAAGATAGGGAAGTGTATCTCAGCTAGGGAACTATGGCTCAAATTAGAGCAATATTACTCCAATAAAGAAGAGGAAGTAGAGGTTATGGAATTAATGCTTGAAGATCTAACAGATCTCCAAAAGGAGAAAATAGGAAAGTGCAACTCAGCTGAAGAATTGTCGTTCAAAATAAATAAGCTAAAAGAAGAACAAGAAGCAGAAGACGAGTCAATACAACATCCAGGTAAGTATGAAGGTATGTTCCCTGAACACTCTGTTTGTAATTCTTTTAAAGATATATGTTTATCAGGTATAGAAAATAAGAGCTATTCTGAACTAATTGAATGCAACACTTCAGATTATGATGAAAATCCTTGCTCTCCGATGAGTAATAGAAATTTAGCTGATATTATGATAGACAATGAAATTACTAATGTTTCGCAAGAAGTGAAAAATCTATGTGAACAAAAACAGGTATTGAAAGAGAAATTGGACAAACCCGAGAAGACAGATCAGAAATCAGAAGACAAGCCCCCAGAAGAACTAAATCAAGAAGAAGATAAACAAGAAGAGGTCTCTAGTAAAGGTATGGACTCGTGTGATTATGATAGCTTGTGTGATGAAATTGACAAGATTCTTGCAGATGATGATGAAGCAATGTTGAAAGCTAAACAGAGAATTATAAACTATGTATGCCACATAGATCTCAAAGCTGACTGGTTCTTGAACAAAGTTGATCTTAATCAATCTGATTACAAGGCATTTGGGACGACAACCTTTGATTATATGGATAGTCTCCAAAAGCAGAATGTTGAACTAAAGGAGTTGCTTAAGAAACTTAAGCATGAAGGAGTAGGCTGGCTGAAATTGCTGAAGGAAAAGGAAGTTGAAAAGGAACAGCTGAAGATTGATTTGATCGATCTAACCCTAGAACAAAAGAACCATGATAAAGATTCAAAAATACTTGAAGAAGCAAGAGAGGCAAATCATGACTTGAAGACTCAGCTGGAGGAAGCCAAGAGGACAGAAGAAATCTTGAAAAGACAGCTAGAAGAAAAGGAGGAAACAGTCCAGAAGCTGGAAATAAAAGTAGTTGGTCTCAGGAAGAAAGGTAAGAAAAATGAAGCCTTGATCAAGCTCCAGGACAGTTCAATTGTCCTAGATAAGATCTTAGACTGCCAAAGATCTCCCCTCGACAACACTGGTCTTGGTTACAAGAAGAACAAAGAAAAACTTGAAGATGACACTTAGTCTCTGAAGACTCCAGTAGCAGGTTCATCAACGTCCAAAGCTGCTCCCCAGGCACCTACGCATGACAACAAAGAG
>LPNX010760923.1:53540-85218 GCA_001517045.1 Pseudotsuga menziesii | reverse complement strand
CAACAAATTGGGGCACAAAGCACAAAACTGTTGGAATGATATGAGAAGACTAACATATAGCTCAGCCAAGAAAACCAGCAAGGACAATGAAGGAACAGATGCTCAAAGGGTGGATGCCAAGAAGCAAGTATGGATGAGGAAGACAGAGCAGTTGCAGATAGGAGAAGCTGATCAGAGCAGGGAGGATGGTTGCCATATGGCAAGCCAAGTGTAAGGTCTCTCAAAGACCTTAACACACCTTGAGTTCATGAGGCTGGAGAATGAATTCAAAGGAGAAAGGATGGTTACTCCAGGCATAGAGACAGGTCCTAGGATCGTGCATATTGATAGGGGGAGCAGTCAGCAATGATCAGAGATCTCAGACACAGGTAAGTGGACACCCTTTGCCATTGATGCCAAAGGGGGAGAGATGAAGACAAAGGGAGAGATGAAAAAAAACGGGAGCATGCTCATAGGGGGAGCATGAGTTGTTGTCATCAATGACAAAGGGGGAGATTGTTGGTGAAATTGTCATTGATGCCAACATGGTCTTGCATTGAGAATAGAGTGTGTCGTGGTGCCCCTTGAGGAGCCTCTGTGGGTTGAGTAAGTGCCAGCGTCAAAGGAGACCTTTTGACTTTGCCCAAGCCCAAGTCTAAAGCCCTTGGAGCCCTTGGGACAATGGCAAAAGTCCTGATCTTCCTGGAGAGTGGTCAAGTACCCCCAAGTTGGTTTAATCAAAACATTCACAAGATTAAATGATAAAGCCTTAAATCATTAATAAAAGATTTAAAATTAATATCAAAATCAAACATTAAAAGGTTTTACAATGATGTATTAAAATAGGTTAATAAATAATAAAAAATTAATTAAATTTTTTATTTTTTTACCTTTAATGAATCAAATAAAACATTTTGAGAATGGTTGAATACTTTGTGGGCACTCACATAATATAATAACAAATAATATTAAAACAATGAAAAGTTTAATTTTAAAAAATAAAATGTGACAAAATATTCCTTAAAACAAGGAAACGTTCCTTCTTACTTCTCATATAAATATAACTACATTTTCCTTGATTGTTATATACGCTCTTGATGTATTATTGAAATAGTGGTATCATTTTTTTAAGAGGTGGCGTGGAAATCTTTTGAGCTCTAAAATTTACTTGCGGCCTGAGGAAAATTCACGGTGGAAAAAACAGTTGCATCAATTCTTTTTTTTTGTTGGCCGTGGCTGAGGAAAATTCACGGTGGATTAAACAGTTGCATCAATTTTTTTGTGTTGGCCGTGGTGACAGCCCTGAGCTGAAATCGAGGTAATCAGATTTTATTAAGGCGGTTCAGCCATCGACAGTTCTGTCAGTGAAGCCATAAGGCGGTCCATACCCACATTGAAGAAGTTTTGCAGGTAAATGTGTCGTGTTCTGTCTTATTAAGAAGAAAAAGTTCACCTGAAAAGTTAAATGCCACCATTTGCAGTTGGATCAGAGTTGCGTAGTAGAAGCTTCAAGTGAATAAATTTTTGCAAAGTGTTAAGCTAGTGTCGTGGTCCGAAGCACTGATAAAATTCACCCAAGCACAAATCGGAGGATGACACATGGAATATCGGAGTACCTAAATTGAAATTGCAAACAAGGATGATCGGAAGAAGCCCTTAAATTTTTGGTCGGTTAGGCAAGGTCCGATGTAGAGTCTCGATTGGAGACGTGTCAGATGATCGAAGTCTTATTTCTCTTGTGCAAGCAGCAGTCTTATCTCTCATGCATCGAGCCATTGTATTCTTGTTGAGATCTGGAAAGAGGGTTATGATCCAAGCCTTGAGGACGAAATCTATTGTGAGGGAGGCGTGAACCTTACCCCTGCTACTAACACAACATGCTGCTAGGTGTTGTGGAACCTATCATCTTTGCATGGAAAAAGTGCCTTTACAATTGGAGCTGAACCTACGCTTCTAGCAGCCTTAACATCTTCGCTGGGTTAAGTTTTTTTTGGACTGAGCCTGTGGACTGAAGATTTAGTAAACAGTCATATTTCAACAGCAGTAAACTAACATTTCCGTGGTGACTGAGGATACTTCTTTTAGCAATGTACTGATATTTGATGGGATACAGAAAGCAGCAATTTGTTTGAGTATTGGGGTGACTTTTTGCAGACCTGTTTTGGTCTTTACACAGACCTTTACAGCTCCATTTTTGCAGTCTGAGTTTGAGTCTCATTTTCAAGCACACACAGGTACACAGTTTGGTCTTCATCTTGGACATATACACAGTCCATTCGTATCATCATCTACAATCAAAGGTATGTATACAGCAGTATATACAGTGTTATGCATTGGTATAGTGAGGTACATGATTGTGTAAAGTACAGCAGTGATGAGCTATGATGGTATATTGATATGTGATAATATAGCAGTGATGATATGAATGCTTAGTCAATGATGTGGCAGTATTTATGAATTTACAGAAGGTATATAAGGGAATGCATATTCAGTATTCAGTCAAAAGTGTGAACAATGTCATGTTTTTGTACAAATGAATATATACAGGAATGAGTAAACTATGCGGGCAGCGTGTGCAAAAATAGTGAATGTGGTGTGTGAACAGTTTGCAAACATCAGTTTGTCTTTTCTTATAATGATACTCTTCCATGCTATGATGCACAGTCAGCTATACACAAACTTTATGATGATACATGTCTGATAATTGTGTATAAAGCAGTGTGTGTGTATGTGACAAGGCTGACTTGGCAGCAAACGGTGAACGGAAGTTATTAGCAGCAGAAAGCTCTACACAAAGCACAGATTTATTGAAGGGACAAGCAAGGAAACAGCAGTGTTGATGAGCAACCTTATTAGCAGCTTTTATGGTTGATGTGACAGCGATAACATGGGCAGAAAAATTATTGGTTAGTGACTAGAGTGCAGAAGATATCTGCAGCAGATTTAGAGATTGGATTGGCACAGGTTGACTTATGAGAAATTGGTTTGATTTAGATTGGCTAAGTTGTATGAGCAGTTGGCTTGATTCAGGTGGACAGGTTTTGGTGAACAAACTCAGTTTGACTAAGTTGGTTGATATGAGAAACAGATTGATTGGTATAGGTTGATTGTACATGTTGATGAGTATTGTGATACAGTGGACAGCGATCGGTTGATGAGCAGTGATCGAGTAATGAGCAGTGGCTAGTAGTGGCAGTGGTTGTGCAGTAGGGTACAGATTGTGCAGTGTAGCACAAGTGTTGAATAACAGGTCCGCAGGATCAGTGCGGTTGTGGTTCAGCTATTTCTATCTTCTTATCAGGGTGGCAGGATGGGGCAAGGAAAGGAGGTCGTAGCCTCCTTCCAATAAAAGCCGGAAAACTAGGGAGTGGTAGCTTCCTTCAGGTCGCAGCCTGTAAAACAGGGGGTCGTAGCCTCCTTTCAGTTGAAGCTGAAAAATTGAAGTCTATATAATAAGATAGTTGTTATTTTCATCCAGTTATTTCTGGACAACTATTATTAAAAAGGCTTCCGTGGTTTTTCCCCCAGGACTTGGGTTTCCATGTAAAAATCTTGTGTACTGTGTTGCTTTGCTTTCTATGTGATGATGATAACAATGTTGATGGTCATACAATGATAATGTGACAATGCAAAATATTGAATAAGTTGTTGATTATAAAAGTTGAAAAAGTAATAAAGACTTCACACTGATTCACCCCCCCCTCTCAGTGTCTACAATTGCCATGTCAAAAAACATGCTAAGAGTAAATGACAATTAGAGATATCACATCACTAAAGGATTTGACACCATCTTTGACTAGGCACATCAAGGCACATGGACCATCCGACAAAGTGGAAGGACCTCTGGCAAATGATCTAAGATGAAGCCAAGATCTCATCTCAAGAATCTCTAATCAAAATCACCCACGGTTGAAAGAGGGGTAACATAATCAATTGAAAAGCATTGAGTTATTTCATTTGTCTTGACTATTATGGTTTTCAACTTATCTACGTGTTTTCCCTTGGGTTGGTCAATGCTTCTAGTTCTTGTGACTCTATTAGCAAACAAACCAACCATTGGCTATGTTGATAGTTTACTGTTTATTTATTTATTTCTTATTTATCTTCCTTCAAGAGGATTATTTTCTTGGGTGATCACTCTTCTCCTTGGTTCGTTAGTCCAAATAGCTTTTTCTTAACATAGGCGATTGTTGTTAATCGCCATTTCATCAAATAAATGACCTTGTGGCTGACTACTAGCGATTCTGCTCATAATATAGTCATTCAATGTGTTTTATTTTTGAGTGCTTAATAGAACCTATATAGATACATGCATCTAGTGAGATGTTTTCCAAGCTAGGCTAAGGTCCAAAATTAGCCCCTCCTTTTGTTTAAGCAGAAGCTCCTTATTTTTGGCCAAAGTGGGGTCAATCACCTATAAATGTTGCTCTAATGATTCCCAAGTAGTTCATACAGGATGCAAGCAACGAAACACTGAAAATCAAACCTTAGTCAGTGACATGAAAACTCCCATCAATTAACTATCGAATCACAATCCAACAGACAAAATGAACTCCGTAACATAGGGATACCTACATTTCTCTATTCACTGACACATTACATCGACATTCCTTACACTTAAGTGTGGGATGGCATGCCTCGTGATATGATTTTGTTAGTTAACTAGGCCCGTCGTTGATCAATTGAAATAAGATGAAATTTTATTTGTATAGGGACTATATTACAATATTATTTGGAAGTCACAAGTCTACTAAATAATAGATCATGATTGAAATCTGACTATACCAATATTTGACTCACAATGGTGCTATATATAATTTAATGGTAATGATAAAGGGCTTGACAAAGCAAATATGTTTTCCTTCCCTTCGAGATCATTTGCTAGTGATTGCTTGCAACCATTCCAGAGTGTTAAACCATAAAAAGTATTGTTGCTCATGAAAGAGCGACCATTAGGCACAAACAAGGTCAATCAAATGACCAGGTAGTGGTTGAGCTTTTTCTTTTTAAATATTTAAATATGTGAAATATGATTTCTAACTTGATCATTGAATGTGAGATAACACAGTTGGCCTTAGTGAAATATTTCATATACCTCTTCTAGCAAATTTATTTTGAATAAAAATCAATGTTAGTTTTTGTACCTCGGATAGGTACTTCTACATGGGGTGTCTAACATGTAGAAGTCATCCAAAAGAGTAACTCTCTAGCCAAGATTTTGTAAAAGTGCATTTTGTAATACTTTATGTAAATGGGTCAATTGTATTTGGTGTCCCATGGTATTGACCATGGTATTTGCGTGAAGTGAATATAATAAAAGAGTCTATGGAGAATTGTATAGAAACATAGTCCAAGAGTGAGCGATATTTCTTGAGTGTTAGACATGAGTGAGTCGTATCTCTTGTGTGGTCATTGTCAGTGTGAGTAACATCATTGATAGTGAGTGATCAATGAGTGATCAAATCTGAGAGAGGGAGTGTCTCAGAGGCTTGGACTGAGGGATTCACTTAAGCTGGTGTTTGTCTTTTCTGCTGACGGTTTGGGCATCGTTGCAGCAAGGGAGAGTCCGGAGTGATTGAGATCTGGTTTGTGTATCCGGTAGCCTAATGTTGTAAATGTTGTTTTAACAAATCTACAATAAAGACAAACTGTTTGTTGGTTTTCCACATTGGGGTTTCCAGGGTACTTTGTGTGTTCAATTTTCTTTGTAATGGTTCCTTATCAGTGTATTGCTATTTCTGATTTAGTTTTATGTGTTTAATTAATACTGGGGTATAAATCAATGAATAAATAGCAATCAGATCTGGTAAGCTGAATTTTCACAATCAAACTTAGTAGTTGATGAATCAAGCCATCCATAAAATTCCAACCAAAACATAAATTTTGATGAAACTGTAGTACGATCAAGCATCTTACAAATACAACAACATTTGCCTGAAACAGGAATGTAGAAAGTTAAGAATCGAGATAACTAGACAGATTACTATATTTTGCACTATTGCCTTGCCTGTGTCAAACCACAATTGCCAGAGGAAAGGCTCACTATACAGTGAGTATGAAGTACTGCAAGTCAAAAAGGTTATGTATATTGTATGTGCAATGGATAATGCTGCAAAAAGAATCTCATAAGTAGTTACAAATCAGAGTCCCTTTGTAGTTAGGCCAAATCTCATCCAGATACTTATTTCAAACTTGATACATCCGCTGAAATATTTCCCCTTTACCATCAGTGGTAAGCTTTGCTATTAATCCAAAAGCAAAAGAAATGCTGTATTGGCAATTTCCTTCAAGACAAATTAGATGCAGAATCCTTTGTTCTCACCCTGTAAATTCTGAAAAACTGTTTCCATTATGATATCCACAAAGCAAATCTCACTTTTGATGAGAATATTTTCACAAAGAACTCCATAAGCATGGACCTAATATCTTCCAACTACAGTTTCAAACTTTCATCTACTCCAAGGTGCATGTTTTGACTGCAAAAGCACATGGGGTTGAAACACCACAAGCTAGAAACTTCATGATCAAACAGTGATGTAAGCAGTTCTAGATCAGTAACATCATCATTCATAACTTTTCATACATTCTTCGATAGATTTTTGCACCTTCAGACTGAGCATGAATCTCTCTTTCTGTCCTTATACCAATTGGATTGTCTATTAGCCATCCATCATCATCACACAAATTCGGGTGATGGACATCCATGTGCTGGATGGTACCAAAACGGCCATCAAGCTGTTGCCTCATGTCAACCGCCACTTCATGAACATCAGACTGCACTAATATCTGTTCAGAAACAAGCCCTTAATCGCAGTATCCAAAACCCTTATTGAATTTAACAGTTTTAACACAGATGTATTGGAGTTAAATTTCTCTCCTCAAATGGAATAAAAAACTGCAGACACTATATCCCTAAAAACTTTATGATTTATGATTGTTCTAGAGTATTATGATGCCCTATAGTTATAAGTTTGACTATTACAAATGTTATTGTATACAGGAAAATATAATCCAACTGGTTATAAACTTATATGCATACCATGTTTTCTATAAAATAGGTCCATCTTTGAATAAAAACTGTTCCTAATATTAAAATGTCCATTTTAGGTTTAATTTTTGGTAACCTACGATATCAATGTTCACAAATGAGATATCTCCACAAAATTTTAGCTTTAGAGTTTATACTTCATAGAAATTTGGTGTTTCTGATACATGCCAAAGCTTGAGATGCAATTAAATTAATATTGATAAACTGTCTACAAAAGCTGCAACTTACCTGACCACCACAAGCCAAGTTACTTATAATTGCATCTACTAATGGCTCCTGAAGAATCCTTCGTTTGTGATGTCTTTTCTTGAAATGTGGATCAGGACACTGCCAGAAACCCCATATTAGATTCATAGAGATAATATTCAAAAGTACCATCATGTCAGATACTCTAATAACACAACAAAATGAATCAGAGAAGTTAAGATACTCTAATAACACAACAAAATGAACCAGAGAAGTTAAGATTTTGCCATACAGTTATCAACTTATTTGTTTACTGACTTCAAGAGTTTTGCTCAAGTAACTTTCCAAAGTTGCAATTCAGGACAACATTATGTCTTTGTCGTCTTTTAAGCATTATGTCCTAAAAGCAAATTTTAGTATAATTAAGTAATCAGAACTCTCAATTTCTTACCAGGATCGAAACACATGTCAAAGGCCCTGGGTATGTTGAAACCAAAGTTCCAAAAGTAAATGTAGCATTGGCGACCATGAAATCTCTGAAAACACACCAGAAATTCAATGTTAAAATTGAATTAACCTGTGCAACAGACATCTAAATAATATTTTCTGGTATATTTAATAAGATGCATTGAATTTATGTGCATTAGGATCAAACTTTAATCAAAACTAAATAAATAGGAAAGATGAATCTCCTATTAATCTGAAGATAACCAAAGACGGACATGTTTGAAAGTGTCAATTCCTTCGCCCAGAACTGTGAACGTTCTACCAACTGTAGCCCAGAAATCAAATAAAAACATTTAGCATTAACAATAACATATATTTAACATCTTCCAATGTAGATATATCCCTAATTTTACCTGGAATCTAAGCAACCAGAGATGAGAAATAAAAGTAAATAATTCATATGTCCAACTGTCAGTTTTGCTAACATAAAAATTAAATAAAAAAAACATGTCACACAAAAATGACAATTATAATTGGCAAAAGAAAAGCAAGACTGGGGTTTCAAGCAAGCTGAAAAACCTTATCCCGTATGTCCAGTCCCAGGAAATTTTTTGATCCTAGGAACCTTTTGGCAAGCAAAATCAGAAACCTGCCACTGCCTGGCCATCAGAATTAATAAATTAGTGCACAATCTTACTGCTGGGATAGTGCAAGTTGTAACTATCCACAAAGGTCAACAGTTCATAGCACTCTATGCTCTAGGAGATTACAAGTTGTAACTCTGTGAGTTTGCATGTATGCAACTGATCCATTGAAAAGTAAGTGTGCATGTATACAATTGTAAGTCTAAGATCCTGCTGTGTGTGTGAAAGAGAGACAAAGCGAGATCTTCAGAATCACTGCAGTCAACTGATCCATTGAAAAGTCAAATAAACTCACATGAAGCATAGACTTCAGCTAAATCAGGCAACTAGAAGAAAACGGAGAACTAATTAGCCAAACTTCAAAGAGAAATAAAGAGTTTCCATACATAAATGACCAAAAACGTCATTTGCACCAGAGAGTACACGCAAATATAGTATACAAAAGAATGAATGTCTAAGGCATCTCCATCTTATGTCAAATTAATATGGATTAAAAAGTTATTAAATTCGAGCATACAGAAGTACAAAATTAATTCATAACACTTGTGTAATTATTGGTCTGTGCTCCTACACTCTGGTGTGATAGTTGTCATCAGTGCTATACAGTAACAAGTATACCTGATATCAAGTTCACTTCTAACACCCACAACTACGATGAACGCAAGGTTTGTCAAACAACATTATCCACACACCATAAAATAAGTTGCATCCATGACTAGTTCATTTAGTACCCTGTTATTTTAGAAAATATGAAACCGGATTAATTCTCAACTAGATCAAACATTTAGCACAATGAGACACTGCCACAGCTTTCCTGTTTTAAAAAGGAAAACAAAATCTGTCAAATAGCATACAGTAAGTCAAGCTTATGTATGAATCAGATCCACCTGACCTGGTTTCTCTTGGATTCAGATAGCTAACTTCCGACACCTGTCCGTATATGGAAAGAATAAAGCTATCGTCACAAAGGACCTAACTAAGAGAACAATACTCTTGAATCATTGTAACCGTCCAGGGTTCAAAAGAATATCTGCAAAATGATAAAACAAACACTAATCAAGGAATGGAGAGGCGTTAGCTGTCAACTTCTAGGAGTTGACTTAATAANTCTGTGCTTGCCCCCAAGGTCACACCTCTCCCACTTTCTCAAGTGAGGAGACAGCTTTCGGAAGATTTATGCTGCTGGTGTGCAATCGGCGGACAACAACGTCCACATCAGCTAGGTTAGTCTGTTCGGTAGAGCTGGTTGACCATGTTGACAAGTCAGCATAGTCAATGTGGGTAATTAGTTGGTTATGGTACTGACCTGTCTTTGTGGATAGATATGTAAACAGAAAGTAAGAAAATTAACTGGAGACCTAGTCATGTTATGGTATATGGCAGTATGCACTCACACTGCTAATAACATATATACTTCTCTACATCATCTTCTTGTCTATCTTATAATGTGTATGATTGGTTGTCTGTTGTCTCACCATTTGCAAAAACAAAAGGAGGCACCAGTCCTCGGCAACAAAGAACATACAAATTAAGAGGACAATTGGAAGCAGCACAGCTTAGATTGCAACAAGTAAAGAATCCTGTATGCGATATGGGTTTTGATTAAAGGATATAAAATGCAAGACGTTATCATTCATAACTGCCAACTCAATAATGGGAAGCATTGCACGCCTCGGCCTTCCTGATTGCTGATCATTTTTAGTCTTGCTAGTTGCTATTGTCTTTTAATAGAATTGTGGTTTAGCTAAACTGTTATAATCTTATGTCTTGCCGTCTTCTGCCTTGTATAGACATGGTGCAACCTTTAGTTGTTAATGCCATTCTGCTTCACCTCTTTCTAGAGTATAGCCGATGAATGGCCCTAAGGTTTCCTGTTATTATGCACTAAGGATGCCATGGCTAGATAGTAGTAATTGATCCAGATCCAGGCAGCCAAGCATGTTAAGTCTTCTCAACTGCTCTGCTGTCCAATGCAATGGGGGTGCTGAAGCAAGGCATAAATCAGTTGTGATGGTGAGGGTACAGAATGCTGTTGTCAATTGTTAGCAGCTTTGTCGTGGAAGATTAAGGAGTTGAAGCAAAATACACACAGAAGCAATTAGTGATATTCATGCAACGGAAGGCACTCAGAGTTGCAGAGTTGATTCACACATGCCACAGATTAGTGTTAAACATGAAAATGCTTAAACAGATGAATGAATATATGTTATAACTTGGCTGTGTGATGATCTTAGCAATAAACCAAGAAACCAATTGAATAATCATACCATGATATAGACACCAAAGACATAGAAGATCGCTTAATCTGTACAGTTTATTGCCGATACAAGGCTAGTACAAAACTGAGGCAGACATCGTAATGTTGTGAGACAGTGCTGTGTACTCAAGTCATCTATTTGATATGACTGTGGAGCTTGATCTCACAAACGTACAAACTGCAAAGAGAACTCGCTATATTGCTGACCAGAGAACTCCTTAGGAAGAAATTACAAGGGTAGATGATACAAATTTATACCAGAAAGGATAATCAAATGATCGATGGAAGCGGTCCCTGGACCATAATGGTTGGCCTCAAGCAATATGGATGAGAATGATCACTTCCTCATTCCCTGAAATCAGGTTGACCTCAGTGATGCACTGACTTGGTCAAATTTGATCACCCAGCTTCTGTCATGCAATCACTCTAGACTGTGATGCAATTCTGATGTGGCCCACTACATTATTACTGAGCTTAGTCAATTGACTACTAAGATGGCACCAAAAGGATCTGGCATTGCTACTGAGAGACTGACATGCTACAATTCTAGCACTAATGCACGAGAGAATTGGCAAAGTGATGGATTTGCATTGGCTGCAGATTGGGTTTAGCATGTTAAGGATTGAAGAAGGTTTGTCAGTGTTGTTTTAGCAACACAGACTTGGTAAAGGTTTGGCACTAATCAAAAAAGGATGAATGCACAAATCAATTGTTTCCCAACCCCACTCCCACCAAACAATGGTCCCCATTACATCACAAATAAAGGTGGCAGTCCCCATTGCTTCGGAAGTCTCTGTTGAAGCACTAGTCTTCATGGTGCTATACAACAAATGAGGAAACTTTTATCCCACTTGCTCAAGTGTGAATTACTCAGCCTGTGCTAGGCACTGACCTGCTTTCACAATCCTAAAGACCCAGGGAGTGCTTTTGCAAGTGTGTTGCATCGTCCAATCAAATGATCTATTCAGATTGCATAGGCATGCTGAACTCGGGATGTATGTCAACTAGAGGTTTAGGTTGTGTAGTGGATTGCTCAAGAAGTGGAGCACTATAATGCTAGAAAAACTCAACATCAAACTTTGGACGCATCTCAAGGTATGATGGCAGAACAAGTTTAAAAGCATTGTCAACAATCTTCACACTGCTCAATGATCATGTATGGACTCTATCATAGCGGCCTCAGCGTATCATGTGGGCCTTGAATCTCTTTTTCTTAAGCCATACCTTGTCCCTATTTGAGAAGATGTGTTGGACACAGTCTACTATGGAATCATTTGTAATTCTTTGATGTCTGTTGCAAAATGTTATCAACTTGTCATTGCAAATTCTTAATCAACTTGATTAAGCAAACTACTTTATCGACTTCTTTCTATGGTGATATAGAAGTGCCTACAACTGGTGGTTCAATAAACCATGCCAATGGGTGTTGTGGGTTGAAATCCAGCGCAAACTTCAAATGGACTGTGTTGTGTAGAATTGAATTGAGATCTGTTGCAGCTATGTTGAATAAAGGAAAGACTGGCATCCCAAATGTTTATCCACTAAGTTGCACTTAGGTGGATTTCCACTGAGCAGTCGAAGACTTGAACAATTCAATTGTTCATCACATGTGTTTTGAGGTCCATCAGGCCAATCAGTGGTTTTTATTTTTTTATTGTTTTTACATGTTCATACCATGCAGGGAATTGTAATAAATGACTTAGCTTGATGAAGTTATGTAAAAGGTTTGGCTTTCCTAGTACTTAGTTATCAATACTTTACTCTAGGGTGTTTTTACCTTGAGAATTATAAGTCATTTTTTAATGATTTATAATTTTCGAGTTTTTCACTCGCTCATCCAAAGATAGAGTAAGTGTCTTGATGGATAGGCCTTAGGAGGTTATTAAAACCTAGGTGTCAATGTATATTACCATGCTAATCATTGTTTTTGAGTCCTATGAACATGTACTAAGTCCTCCATAGGTGTTTTTATTATTTCAAAAAAAAAAAAATTTCCCGTAAAAAGCAAACATATTTTAATTAAAAATATTCACTAAGGCACAAAAGTGGCATTAGGAATAGGTTTTTGCCTTGGGGGTGCTCATTTTCTAAGCCAGAGCACCCACTTTACCCATTGACCCACTTGAAAATTAAAATTAGTGATTATTAATCACTTAATTTAATTTTTCTTGAAAAGTGAATAAAAGAGGCCAAAAAATGGAGAAAAAAAACAATTCGGCAATTTATAAAAACTTAGAAACATGATTTTTGAGTTGGCAAAATAAAGAAGCAACATCTCGGACATTTCTAAAAACACTTCGGAGCATTTTTTTCAAGCAATAAAGGCAAGTCAATTTTTTTCCATGAAGTGGGGCACATTTCCTCAAGAGGGGGGCGCATCTCTGAAAAAGGAACGGCAAGTGTGAAGTAAAAGCTAATTGTTTGAGTTAGGAGTGAGAAGAAAGCTAGTTTTCAACATTTTCCAACCTTGTACAAGTCATGCCAACTGTTGAACCAACTTAGCAAGTGCGCCCCCCCTCTTGGTCTTTTTTTTATATAAGCAAGGCAATGCTCCATTTTGAAGGAGGAAGCATTGAACCTATGCTCTTATAAGCTCATAACTTAAAATTAGGTGAGGCTAGTCTTATATATATAGTGCCTCCCTCTCATTGTAAAAACACAATAAGATATGGGTTCATTATGAGATCTTTTCTATTTCTTTGGTTTATTGGAGCTCTTGATGCTATGCACACCTCTCTTTGGATGATCTTTCTTTCTTGAAGGTTGATCTGATGAAGCTCTATGATTTCTTTTACACATGTTATTGGTTGATGCTAAGAATAATTGTGATAACTTGTGCTCAAGGGTGACCTAAGGTGCATCTCCTTGCTCATTCCTTGGTTAATGTTGGTAAGTTTATCTCCTAACCCTAGTTTAATTATTAATATCATTCTTGAAGTGCTTTGGGCTAAGTTAGGGTTTCTTGCTAGCAATTTGTCAACTTTGTATGAGGAGACCTTCCTACAAAAGGAGTTTTCCATTGTTAATTGGGCCTTGGACTTCTTCGCTTTCCCTAATTAGGCTCTTCTACCTAACTCTTTTGGTTGCTTGTTGATGCCCTAATTGCAAGTATTGAAAACCATTTTAAGAGAGGGACATTGGTATCGATCTCTTAATGCCTTAGGGATTGAGACAGGAATCATAAGCCCTATCTTTTCAACAAATCTATCTCTCTTTTATCAATTCACATGCCTTATATTTCACATGCATCTTTATAAATTAAAAAACCCTAAAAATATAACATTGCTTGAAAAACCTTAAAAATCTAAATAAATTCATAACTCCAAAAATCATCATGAGTTTGTAATTCTGGTCCACCCATCAAATTCTCCCTAGTGGGTTTATCCACAAATCTCTGAGGGTGTACCATTTTGCCTTAGTGCATTGGGAAAAAATGAAATTGACCAAATTAGGGTTTCTGCAGGGTTTTTGCAATTCTTATTAGACCATCAAGTGTGCCTTCGGCCACTTGATCTCCACTTCAGTGCACACTTTTATGAGGTGGTACCTTGGGAAGTGTGAAACCCTACCTTGGGACTTGTGAAGTGTATTGAATTGATGATATCTATTGATATTGATTGGTAGATTGAATTAAGTCCTTTTATGTGATTTATGTGTCTTTATTATCCATTATTGACTCCATATAAGGCACTGATCTTAGCCATAAAGCTTGTAGAAGGGTATTTGTAGGTGTCCTTCCTCTATTAGGGACTCTCCCTTAGGTTTAGGAGTTACCCGAAGAAGTTGAGGAATTAGGTTGTGGTGACATTGGATCTAGCCCCTCTCGTATGCTTACCATCACTAGCACAAGGCGTACTTAGTCTGCTTTGAAAGGACTGCTAGTTTGAGCAATAACATTTTTGGCGTTGTTGTCGGGGACTCAAACAAAAAGTGACGACATTCCATTCAAGATGTTCCCTGTTTTATTTCATTCATTTTCGGCAAGGCTTAACATTTTTGCCACCATTGCCGAGGACTCAAAGGAAAGTGACAACATTCTATTGAAGAGGGAATCCTAGGTTGAAAATTTCAAATACATCCAACATCTACCGCATGGTTCAAGTACATTCTTGTTTTGTACTTTGGTGAGATTTGTTAATCTAAAATGGCAGGTCTCTCCTCACGACTTTGATTGAATAAAATCAAAACAAGTACCCTACAAGGACTAGGCTGATCCAAGAGGTACGTATTTGCTTTGTACTTTGATGGGATTTTCAATTTTGTTAAAAGCTAACCGTGTTGGTCCTATATGGTGATTCCATTGATAAAAACTCAACAAAAAGGTCCAATTCAAGGGAACCTCGAAAGATGATATGGCATCCATTGATGAAGCATGGATGTACCATCATTGATTTGATACATTGGATTTCTCAGGCATTTCGGTATATCTACACTAGTTGGATGCTGATAATGATGAGAAAGTACTCTTTCCAAAGTTTTCTGAATATGAGCATACAATATCGGTGCACCTCTTAATGTTCAGGGGATTTCTCGTGAAACCCAATATAATAGATGAGGATGTTAGAACAAAGTTATTTGTGTTATCTCTTGATTTGAGGAATAATCAAGATGTCAAAGATTGTGTTAAGATATTTAGACACTTAGGAGTTAGTTAAGATCAACTTGTGATAATATATCCCTTAGGTAAAGTGTGTTTCTTTAGTATGCATTAGTATGCATTTGTAAATATCTAATCCGACGGTCACGATATGTTCTAAACATAGAGTGATCCGACCGTTCATCTTCTCTTAGATCATACCTACCCTTGATCTATGGCTTGGCACCCAATTGGTCCATGATATCTATTTAAAGAGCATGGAGGGTCTTTGACTAGTTGATCGATTATGAGAAGTTCATTTGTAACTTTCTTTCTTTTGCATAATAAACTACCTCAAGTAGCTATTTGGTTGGGGCCGTTGAGTGTTTCCCTCTTGAGGGTTTAAACCACGTCAAAACATCAATGTGTCGACCTGTGATGTGTTTGTGTGAGTGATTGCTCTATGTGTGAGTAGTTGCTCAAGGTGTTTGGTTTTTTGGGAGTATCCTGTGTACCCGAACTTGGTATCAGAGTGTTTATGAAGAGCCGCTTCCGGTTACGATCTAGATCTTGAACTGGTGTTGTCGAAGCTTTAAAAGGGTTTCTGGTTCTAAAATTTTTGTGCATTTCTGGGCTACGGAAGGTGTTCCATTGCATTCGGAGCGCCGTTTCCATTGGGAAATAGTTTTCGTTTCACCGAAAACGGTTTCTGTTTGGTCCAGAAACACCCATTTCACCATATCTGAAGGTATAATGTTACAGTGACGTTTTTTTTTTTTTTAATAAATAATCTCTCATATTTTATCAGCTTTATTATTAGATTATTTTTAGTCTCGGATTGTTGCCTTCCCTGTCTGCGTATGCTCTTTGTCGTGCACCTTGCACGATCACAGCGAATCAGAAACAGAAAGGAAAAGGATTTTTCTCGATTGTGTATGCTCTTTGTCATGCACCTTGTGCGATCACGGCGAATCAACAACAGAAAGAAAATGTAGACTTTCCGGGAAAGCTAACGAGATCTAACCCCAATAGCGTGGAAAAGTTTTTTCGTTACGGTTTGTGGTGTGATTTGCAGAAAAAAAAAGCAAGCACGAAAACCGAGAGAGAAGAGTAAAAAAAAAGCCCCCTTTCTCCTTCCCTTCTTTTACATACCTTTTAATATTAGCTCACTTGGTTCAAAGTTGTTTTATTCCTTAATAGGTCTTGAGTTCAAATCTTATTAAATTACTTTTTAATAGTGCATGCAATTTCTAATTTTAAGTTACTTTATTGTAAAAGTGCATCTCACTTAAATTTTTTTTTAAACGAGTCATTTAAGTCTTTTAGTTTTCCGCTGCACTATTTAAAGTAACATCATTGTAAAAGTGAAAATCACTTATTTTACAAAAGTGATTCACTTGAAGCAACTTTCTTGTAAAGTGATTTTCAAAGGTACATCTTGGGAAGAGGAGGGTTATTTTTTTAGTTGGTCAATTTTCTATTTGCCACGTCACTATTGGGGACATCTTCAACATTTTCTTTGATCAAGCATAACTTCATCATACAAAGTCAGTTTTCAGTACCATTTTTTTCGCCTATTTTTTTAAGCTCTTCGCATCCAGACTATTGGTTTCTGTTTTTTACAGCCATTAATTTACAATATGGCCACTCCTTGTGATACTCTACTTACCAATTCCAACTATTTCTCATGGAAATCTCGTATGGAGGATGTTCTACGAAGTAGGGGACTTTTCAGAATTACCTCAGGCAAAGAAACAGAACCCACTGATGATGATAAGAAAATAAAATGGGCAAATAGATGTGATGAAGCTCGTGGATTGATTGGGATGTCAATCTCTACTAATTAGCAATTCCACGTCTAGAATTGATGAACTTGATAAAGCTTGGGATAAGTTGGAAGCTATGTTTGGTAAACACAAAGAAATTCGAGGTCATCAACTCGAAAATGAGTTGATTTCTTTAAATCCAAGTGATTTTTCATGCATTCAAGATTATTTATCTAAGTACAAAACTCTTAAACTCTTATGTGAAGAATGTAAGATTAAGAGAGAAGACAAACAATGCATTTATCATATTCTTTCCAAACTTGGACCTGCATATTCTGTTTTTGTATCTACATTTTACTCCATGAAAGAATCATTGAATCCAGCTAGCTATCAAGAGCCTAGTCTTGAATCTTTTTGTGATTCCTTGACTAGAGAGCAAGATAAGCTCATCCATCTTGGAATGATTAACAATGCAGATACATCTGGGAAAAGCTTATTGTCCCAACAGAAAGAAAAGTTCAAGCCTCCCAAGAAACAAAATTTTCGCAATAATAAGCCAAACAAGGGTCCCAAACCCTCTCAATCAGCTCATTTAAAAAATGACAAAGGATCCAAGCCAAAAGGAAAGAAGACTGAGCGTCATTGCAACTATTACGGGAAAGATAATCATGATGTATCCAAGTGTTTCAAGAAGATGGCAGCTTTGGAAGCAGCAATAAAGAAGCACCACATCAGCCTAGATTCGTCTTCAGAATCTACCTCTCATGGACATGCACTTTGTGCTTCTGATTATTCTTATACTGCATCTTCTTCTTCTACTTCAAATGAATGGCTCATTGATTCTGGAGCATCTTATCATATGGCTAAGGATCAAGCCATCTTTTCTACTATGCATGAATGTAACACCAAACAAATATTTGTTGGTGATGATAGATCTCTAAGTGTTGTAGGATCTAGAACAGTTCCAGTAGATAATGGTCATTTTAGTGATGTACTATGTGTTCCAAAAATTTCCTGCAATTTGTTATCAGTCTATCAAATCACTCATTCTAGTGAAGGTAAAACTATAACGTTTACACCTCACCAAGTTGTAATCAAAGATTTTAAAGATCCTCAACATGTCCTAGCTACCGGAATTGTTGATGATATTACCAGGTTGTACAAATTTAACAACTTTGGGTCATCACCTTTTCCATCAGTTTTTGTTGCTCATAGTGATAACTTGAGCAAACTTTGGCATGAGCGATTTGGTCACTTAAATTATCGCTCATTGCAACAACTATGTAAAAACAATATGGTGATAGGTCTTTCAATGGTATCTTACAGGGATGGTGTTTGTTTCGGTTGTGTACTCGAAAAACATTATCAGGACAGTTTTGACAAACGTGCCTCTTGGCACGCCTCAGTTCCCTTGGAGCTTCTGCATAGTGACTTGTGTGGTCCTCTTCCATCTGCTTCCTTTTCTGGTTTCAAATATTTCTTAACTTTCTTTGATGATTACTCCAGACGCACTTGGGTTTATTTCCTAAAACTTAAGAGCAAAGTATTTAACATGTTCTTAGCCTACAAGGCCCTTGTGGAAAAACAATCTGGTCATCAAATTATTAAGTTAAGATCTGACAATGGAGGAGAATATGTTAACAAAAAGTTCACTACTTTCTGCACTGAACAAGGAATCCAACAACAACACACTGTTCCATATACACCACAACAAAATGGTGTCGCTGAATGGAAGAACAACACTTTAAAAGAAATGGCTAATTGTATGATCCAATCTAAGGGACTTAGTCTTCAATTTTGGGCTGAAGCCATAAATTGTGTAAATTATATAGTTAATCGCACCCCCACTAAAGCTTTACAAGGTATCACACCGGAAGAAGCATGGAGTAAAATTAAACCAGATGTAAGCCACTTCCGTGTGTTTGGTAGTGAAGCATGGGCTCACATTCCGGACGAAAAACGGAAAGCATTGCAGCCTAAAAGTGAAAAGTGCATATTTGTTGGATATTCTAAAGATGTAAAAGGTTATAGACTTCTTCAACCACATTCTCATGATATAATCATTAGAAGAGATGTTAAATTTGATGAAAATCTCTTGGCCTACGAGCCTAACTCGACGGTTGTGCCATCTTTGGCCTGCGAGATTGTGCCTTCTTCTACTTCCAACTTCCTTGACAGATTTCCAACTCCAGTTTCTGATGATGACAGTGAGGATGAAAATCCACCTCCACCTACTCATGTTCCTCCAGTTGCACCAACACAATTGCTTCCTCAATGGGTTCATTCAACATGTGAAGCAGCTAGTGATCTTGTCAATGATCCTAGAGATCAACGTCAAACACGTTCTTAGTTTCAGCGAGCCTCTTCTCTTTTGGCTCAAGTTTTCGAGAATCATGATCCAGAAACTTTTGCAGAAACTTCACGAAATCCATATTGGGATGCAGCTATGGATGAAGAACATCATTCCTTAATGACGACCGATACTTGGGATCTTGTACCTCTTCCAAAAGGAAGAAAACTTGTCAGATGTAAATGGGCCTATAGAACTAAGTATGCATCAGATGGAAGTGTTAAAAGACTTAAGGCAAGGTTAGTTGCCAAAGGTTTTTCCCAAGTTGAAGGGATTGACTACAATGAAACCTTTGCTACTGTCGCAAAAATGAACTCCATACACCTTGTTCTTTTCCTTGCAACCTTACATAACTGGGAAGTCCATCAAATGGATGTCAAGTCTATATTCTTACATGGTGATTTACAGAAGGAAATTTACATGGAACAACCTCCTGGATATGTTCAGAATAACTCTAGCCTTGTATGTCGCCTTAAGAAATCCTTATATGACCTTAAGCAAGCTCCTAGAGCTTAGTATGCCAAAATGGATTGCTTTCTACTTGACATTGGTTTTTCTAGATGCCATTCTGACCCCAATGTCTATACCAAGAAAGTAGGAAACCATCTCATCATACGTGTTCTTTATGTTGATGATCTTATCCTTACTGGTAGTGACCCTAAGTTTTTAACCCATGTGAAATCCAATCTTAAGCAAACTTTTGAAATGTCAGACTTAGGACATTTGCATTATTTTCTTGGTCTCCAAGTCTTGCAAACCAAAGAAGGAATCTTTCTTTCCCAGTCTAAGTATGCTTGTGACCTTCTTCGTTGCTTTCACATGGAAGATTGTAAACCAGCCCCTTCTCCCTTCCAGTCTGGAGTCAAACTTTCTGCCACTTGTACTTCACCTGAAGTAGTTGTTGCCTTGTATCGTCAGCTTGTTGGTACTCTCTTATACTTGACTCATTCTCGTCCTAACCTTTCCTTTGCCATTGGTCATGTTGCCCGTTATATGCACAGACCTCATGAAAGTCACTAGAAAGCAGCAAAAAGAATACTTCGACATATTCGAGGTACAATTCAGTTTGGGATTCATTACAGTACAGGGGGGACACCTTTGTTGGTTGGTTTCACCAATTCAGATTGGGTCGGCGATCTTGATGATCGAAAGTCTACTGCAGGTTATGTTTTCAATCTGGGATTTGGACCTATCACTTGGGCTTGTAAGAAACAACAAGCTCTTGCTCTTTCTTCAACAGAAGCAGAATATCGAGCCACAGTTAATGCTAGTCAGGAAGCCTTGTGGCTTCGACGGATCCTATCAAAGTTTGGATTCGAGCAACAGCAGCCTATTCCACTTTGGTGCAACAATCAAAGTGCCATCAAGCTCGCCAAAGATCTAGTTCTACATCAACGCGGCAAACACATTGAGCTACATATGCACTTCATCAAAAATCTTGTTCATGATCGCGTTCTTGATGTGCTCGTTTGCCCTACAGATGATCAAGTTGTAGACATCTTCACTAAATCTCTTACAGAAGCGAATTTTTCTAAACTTTAATCTATGTTAGGAGTTCAGGAATTTGTCATTAAGGGGGATAGGCTCTAATGCCTCCTTCCTTCTCCTAATAGTGTCACTTTTGTAAATCCTTCAATCCTATCCCAAGTTGTTCTTAAGGGGGATGTTAAGATATTTAGACACTTAAGAGTTAGTTAAGATCAACTTGTGATACTATATCCGTTAGGTAAAGTGTGTTTCTTTAGTATGCATTAGTATGGATTTGTAAATATCTAATCCGACGGTCACGATATGTTCTAGACATAGAGTGATCCGACGGTTCATCTTCTCTTAGATCATACCTACCCTTGATTTGTGGCTTAACACCTAATTGGTCCATGATATCTATTTAAAGAGCATGGAGGGTCTTTGGCTAGTTGATCGATTATGAGAAGCTCATTTGTAACTTTCTTTCTTTTGCACAATAAACTGCCTCAAGTAGCTATTTGGCTGGGGCCATGGAGTGTTTCCTTCTCGAGGGTTTAAACCACGTCAAAACATCGGTGTGTCGATCAGTGATCTGTTTGTGTGAGTGGTTGCTCTAGGTGTTCGATCTTTTGGGAGTACCCTGTGTACCCAAACAGATTGGTATCAAGAGCACCCACCTAAAGGGTTTCCCTCACTTGGATATTTGAACGAGGCATTCAGCAAAGAGTGGGAACAAATATGGATGAAGATGTAAGGAAGGGCGTGATTGACCATGTACAGGGAAAGGGCTAGGAGGAAATCCATGATGAAGAAATCAAAGAAGACACTTTAGGTCTAGAGCTTGAATACTCCTTCTGCCAGATGTTGCAAAAATGAAAGCATGTTTTGCTCCTCTTGATTTATCAAACCTTCCAGGGTATTCAGATGAGTTACCAGAGACATTTTTATCAGCTTTTCATGATTATGATGATGATCTCGAGGCCCATGTTGGGAATTTTATGATATTGGCTCCAGAACATGGTATTAAGGAAGAAGATGTCTACAAGAGGATATGTGTCCTTCACCTGGAAGAAAAGGCTCGTGCTTGGTTTGTAAGCCTAGCCAAAGGAAAAATATCCTCTTGTAGAATTGATAGAGACGCTTTGTAGCTACTGGTCTCTAGAAAAATGTAAAAGATGGATGTCTCATGTCGAGTACGCAAAGGGCTTATTCAAAAAGGAAGAACATGTGGATCCTATTGAGCAAGTCTCAGAAGAGCATGAAGCAGTCCTTGTTGAAGAAGTTTCTGATGAAGATCAAGCCTTAAAAGGCTTGCTTGAAGAAACCATTATTCAACATCTTGTTGATAACATTCTTAGCCTTATGTCCGAAGATGAAGGTACTTCTAAAGACGAAGATGATAGCAATCCGAGAAATTAAGACCAAGAAGCTCTAGTTGAAGAAATTGAAAAACACAAGGAAACAATGAGTTCTCCTTACCCTCATAGAAAAGTTTCTTGTGATATCCCAGGCCTCTTGGAGGAAAATAACAAGGTCCTTGAAGATGATGATTATTGGAAGTTCATGGGTCCACCAATCTATGATTCTTCAAGACCTAGCAGTATTGTTTCCAAGCCCTCTAGTTGCACATATTTCGAAGAAGTCTATGAGCCTTTCCTACCATTCCTAAAAGAAGAAGAGATTAGTCTGGATCAGGCCAAGCCATATTTTTATATAGGTTCTAAACAATATGATGAAGTCTTTATTAAAGAGGTACCCCCAGTCGAAAAAGATATCGAAGACATGGTTGATGAAGAGGTTATGGTTGTAGCTTCCTCTGGTTCTGCCATTTGCGAACAGTGGATCAATCCCCTTGCAACTAAATTTGATGATGAAGCACCCCAAGATGTGGATCATGTTTCCATTAAAGACGATCACCATATGTGACTGTCCCATTATGATAAAAAATTGGAGGACTTTGGACAACCTATCTCCAATGATAGCTCTCAAAATTTAGTTCAACTTTGCTCACCCAGCATTAAGGACTATGTAGGATTTCATATGGAGACTTCACTTACAGATATTGAGCCAATGGGTTTACCCTCTTCCATGGTGGGCCATGATTATCATTCCCAGCAATATCTCTCATGAAGTATTGTAGATGATAAGCAACCATTTCTATCTAGTACCAGTAAGTTTTAAATGATGCATTTCAACAGAAACGAAGCAGGTATGTGGGCAGGTATAGTATTTACTTCTCCTTACCATGATATCTATATTTATCTTTTCACTTAAAACTTTAAGGTATGAATTTTGTGGTTGATAATTTCAAATTTTTAAAGATTATTGATATTGACATGATTATTAAAAAGTTCAAGAAAGTGTTTGCATGTCCAAAGGAATGCTTGAACAGGTGGAAGGATATATTACATTTGGCCCTCAAAGATTCTCCAAAAAATTTCCAAAGTTCATCTTTGCAAGTGGTTTCCCAAGTTCATAATTAGATAGCCAACTCCTTGTAGACGATTTTCACAGAACAAATATATGATGATGATAGTGTATACCCGATCCCGGTACAGGAATGGATAGATAACGCTTGCAAAAGTAACCATCCTCCATGGTAGAAATTTGAAGGTTTCTAGGTTCGCGGGTTTTTCCATCATTCTGGTTCCATTGCAACGAAGATAACAATATGTACTCAGCTCATCCTTGTAGTTTTGTCCTGAATTGTTTCCAAAGACAAAGGAAGAGAATTTGGCAGTATACTCAAGCTGCTACATTGGTAGTATGATTTCACTTGACCCTTCTCTGTTATCATAATTAGGGTAGGCATAGTTTCATTTGAGTTCAACATTTATTGTTACCTATCCCTTGCCCCTATCATTATTTCTTTCTGATTTTACTGCATTTCATTTTGAACAAGGTAGGACATATGTGTCTACCTATTTAATGTCTTGGTTGTTAGATGTGTGTGTAGGTCTACAGGTACCCAGGATATTTTAGGGGGTTCTCATACACTCCTGAGAAGAGCACATGTCTGGCAGTTGGAGCCAGTTGTTATGCCTCAGAGTATTTACAGTGTTCCCTACAGATCCACTAGAGTGGGGTTATTTTTTGTTATGTAAAGGCCAGGTTTTTTGAGCATTTTTGTATGTAGAGTGTTGATTTGGGGCTAAATACCCCTAATCATGTCATGGACGATCCTTTTGATTTCTATTTCAAGGACGTGCTCCCTAGAGGGGTTGGTTCCCTTAGGGGGCTAATCACCTGGACGCATGAACGCACTAATTTATTTGCCATGTAAAAGGTGATAGCACTTTATAAAGGGCTATGTACCCTATCTAACACACCTTATTTGCTCAATTGGACCTATTTTGTGGTACAAAACCCCTCCCTTGGGTTGTGTTACCCGCAAAGTACTTCCTTATTGAATAAGCCTACAAGGATAATGAAGGAGGATGTTGAGGGAAAACATCTGTTGGGATTAGTTGGGGCATGTCGCCCTCCTTTTGGCACACCTAGCACTTGGTGTATATTATTTTTATGCCATTTAGAGATATTTTATTGTTATTATGAGTGGTTTAGCCCCCAAGTTGTGGGTGAGCAAGCCAAAAGTTATCTTTCCACATTATCTTGTAGGCTCATACTTTAAAATTAGGTGAGACTAGTCTTATATAAATAGCGCCTCCCTCTCATTGCTAAAACACGACAAGATATGGGTTCATTATGAGATCTTTTCCATTTATCTTGGTTTATTGGATCTCTTGATGTTATGTGCACCTCTCTTTGGATGATCTTTCTTTCTTGAAGGTTGATGTGATGAAGTTCTACGATTTCTCTTACACATGCTATTGGTTGATGCTAAGAATAGTTGTTATAACGTGTGCTCAAGGGTGACCTAAGGTGCATCTCCTTGCTCATTCCTTAGTTAATGTTGGTAATTTTATCTCCTAAACCTAGTTTAATGTCATTCTTGAAATGCTTTAGGCTAAGATAGGGTTTCTTGCTAGTATTTGTCAACTTTGTATGAGGAGACCTTCCTACCAAAGGAGCTCTCCATTGTTAATTGAGCATTGGACTTCTTCACTTGCCCTAATTAGGCTCTTCTACCTAACTCTTGTGGTTGCTAGTTGATGCACTAATTACAAGTATTGAAAGCCATTTTAAGAGAGGGGCGTTGGTCTCAATCCCTCAATGCCCTAGGGATTGAGACAAGAATCATATTCCCTATCTTTTCAACAAATCTCTCTCTCTTTTATCAATTCACATGCCTTTTATTTCACATGCATCTTTATATATTAAAAAGCCCTAAAAATATATAATATTGCTGGAAAACCCTAAAAATATAAATAAATTCATAACTGCAAAAATAGTCGTGAGTTTGTAATTTTGGTCCACCCATAAAATTTCACCCTAGTGGATTTATCCACAAATCTCTGAGGGTGTCCCCTTTTGCCTTGGTGCATTAGGAAACATGAAATTGCCCAGATTAAAGTTTTTGCAATTCTATTTGGACCATCAAGTGCGCCCTAGGCCACTTGATCATCGACCCTTCAGGGCACACTTTTGTGAGGTGGTGCCTTGGGAAGTGTGAAACCCTACCTTTGGACTTGTGAAGTGTATTGATGATATCTATTGATATTGATTGGTACATTGAATTAACTCCTTTTATGTGATTTATGTGTCTTTATTATCCATTTTTAACTCCATAAGGAACTGATCTTAGCCATAAGGCTTGTAGAAGGGTATTTGCAGGTGTTCTTCCAATATTAGGGACTCTCCCCTAGGTTTAGGAGTTACCCGAAGAAGTTGAGTTAGGTTGTGCTGACATTGGATCTAGCCCCTCTCGTATGTTTACCATCACTAGCACGGGGCATACTTAGTCTACTTTGAAAGGACAACGAATTTGAGCAGTAACACCCCCAAAGGCCCAACACTATCTAATAATAGCCAATGTCTCCATGTGGGCCCATCAATCTAAAAGTAGACCATACCAAAATGCAACCAATCCCTGGAAATTCAAGGTTCTCATAATGACCTGAAATCAAACACTAATGTTGTTCGCCATACTAGGTCCCCACTTCTCCAATCACCTTCTAAATAAAGAAAGTCCTTAGAAACTAATGATATTCAATACATAAGAAAATATTCCAACTAGGTCCTCAAATATGAAATTAAATTGTCAATCGAACTAGTGTCCAAAAATTACTAAAAATAGTAATTGCTCATATTTGACTCAAAACAAAACCCCATGCATATCTCCCCAGAGGGTGTCCAAAAACGTGATTAGATCATATTAAATATAACACTACAACTCACCCTAATCACACCCTGCGGGAATCTTCAACCTCCAATACTTTGAACACTGCACTGAATTTGTAAGTATTGGGCACTTGTTGTTGCTATATCCTCTGTCCAGATGTACCTAAGATGTATGCTCTACCTATATCTATATAGTAAGAACCCATTTGAACTTTGTTCATCCATCTATCTCATGATAACAAACACATGCAACCATGTGCCAAGTCTGAAAAGTACTCTGCAAAGCGTCAATGTTGTATCAGTGGTGACTAACCAATCCATCTCATAATGTAGTCACAAACCATCAATGTCAAATGGTGAACTCTATAACAGTGAGCTCACCTTGAATGATATCCATGAATATGTGTTGAAGATTAACACTCGCATTTATAAGGTCAAATATGGTGTCAATAGAATCAACAGGATTCATTTTTTAAAGTGGATTATTTTTGAAGTGTCTTCTATCTATGTCCTAGCTCAAAGTCATAGGATTTTCTATCTACAACAAGCCACAATATTGTGCAACGATTTTGAATCATGATCCATGCACATGTCTTGCAACAATCATCTACTAGCTCGACCTCAATCTTGTCTTTCGTTGTAGTATCTATCCATGTTTTCCCTAGCTTTCATCTTGAGAGCTCACTTCAATTTTTTGGGTAAAAGCCATGTCTCGAGAAAATCCCAATTTTGAATGTTGTTTGGGCCTCTTTGTAGGTCAGTTTGGTTAGAGTCACGCTCCAAGTTGTAGCTTGTGCCCTCAAACCAAAGCAGGCACACCCAAGTAACAATATCATTCAAAGTGTTCCTTCTATGCGAACCACGTCATCTTATCATGTGCATTGGTGGATAAGTATGGAGAAAGAAAGGTAATTTGCTTTTTATTTTTATGGTTAAGTTTAACTTGTTAATTAAAGTCTTCTTCTATTTTTCTCTATTTTTTATTTTTTAAATTATATTTTATATTCTTTTAATATAGTTTTCTTGCTCCCAACCTGACATTTCCTACAAATTTGGACAAAGCTTCTAGCATTGTGCGGCTTGGAAGGAATCAAGCCCTAGTTGCCATGTGACAGCTTGGATTCCTATTTATAGGAGTGGAGATGGCTTGGGGACGCGTGGGGCTTCAAAAGTATTATTGCATTGGCAGTTGAACCAATGGGGTACATTGCTTGGGAGGATAGATGGAATCTGAGGAGGCTTGTGATGGAGTGGTGTGGACTTGCCTTCTGTAGCTACATCACCTTCAAACAATTATTTTGCATGACACATGTACTTTGGACTGTAGTGTCTCACTTGTGTTCGCCTACAAGTGCTTACTACAGGTTGCTTGTAAGGGCTAAGGCCCACATTGCATTGTTGGCCTCCCTTGCTTCTCACACAAATAGAGGAAGGAAAGAGTATTTCCATTCATCATCTTAGTGATCAATCATTACACTATTTTCTTTGTACTTAGCTTCTTGGAAGAAGTCAATAGGGTTTCCTCATGAACCCAAGGTGGAGTTATGAAGTCTAGAGGAGACGACTTCAAATTTGGAGTGTTCTCTTGTGGAGGAGACATTGGGGATGATCTTGGCTTTCTCTCTTTCTTTGATCTTTACATGTGTTTGATCTCTCTCTCTCTCTCTCTCAAGTCGCTAGAGTTCCTTGGTCTTCTTGTAGTATCTTGAAGCATCTTGGAGGTCTAGGGTTAAGGTTTATCCCTTGGAGATTGGAGAATAGGGTTTTCTAATAAAACCCTAGGTTTGATTTGAGAAGAAGAAAAACAAAAGAAAGGACATTTTGTGGAGAATGTGTTGGACTAATTCTTGTATATTGGAGCTCCTTGGTTGAATAGGGTTTTCTTGATTTGCCCTGGCTAGGGTTTTTGGAGAGTTGGGAGGATATTTACTAGCCTAGGGAAAAGGCTATGGTATGTACATGTGTTTCATCTTGAGCATATTAATGAAGTTTCCGGCTGTCCTATACTTGTGCAATTTCTATATTTGAATTTCAGCTATATATGTTCTTCATTCATTGTTATTTATACTTATATATGTCTTGCTAATTTGACATAAGTAAAGGACAAATTGTTAAGTGATTTGGCATCTAATGAAAGAAGATAAGGGGCTGATTTTACTGCTGTCACACTGCCGTTGAACAACTGTTATTACTGTTGTAAAGTGCATTTTTAGATCTGGTTATTGGCTGAAAAGTTGCCTAGAAAGGCTGAAACTTTTCCCTGAGTCTGCTGTCTTTTCTTGTTGAATTGCCAAAAAGCTTGGTTGTTTGGAAGTGAAATAGTGTACCCTTTCCACTGCAGTTTTGTACTTTATTCTACAGCAGTCCTATGGCTGAAAATACTAGGGCTAAGATTTGGGAAACCTTCAAGGTTGAAAGTGAAATTTCTAAATTGCATTAAATTTTCAATTCTAGGCAAAATTTCGACAACTTTATGATTGGCATTGAATTGCTCCACATTTCAGGTTAGTGACTGAGTTTGGTACGTTTGGATAGCAACGCTTCAAAAATCAACAGCATTACAAATTCAAGCCCATTCTATGTGATCCTTACACCATGATACAACAAATGGATCCTGCTGCCTTCAACTCAGACCTCCTGTGTTAGCTTGGCATCAATGATGTGGTGGATTTCAGGCAGTTGATGTTGTACGAGACACCACCTCAGTTGAAGGAATTTCTTTCAGTCACATATCTGAAGGCCACCATTCCAGATTTTGACCCTCCCCTTCTCGATAATACTCTTCTTGACATCCACACCACTCCCACTAGGTGTTAAAAAATCACCACTTGACTGTGATCTGCAAAGGCACTTTGCCCACTCAAGCCAAGTGGTTATCCTAGTCAGCATTTGAGTACCACTTTGCCTGTCTTTAGCAAACATCGAGGACAATTTCCTCTCAGCAAGGAGAAATTAATTAGACTTAGTCTGGTGAACATGTGTGACCATGCTGTATATTTGTACTTGAATATACTTGTACTTTATCCTTGTAACCTTGAGTAACTTAGTCCAAAATGATCTCTCACTCACTTTATTGTATTTTATTGGAGACTTAGTCAACTTTGATCACTCTGCCCACAATTTTGTACTCTATATATAGTAACACAAATGAGTGTACAGCATGTGTATAGTTCCAGCAATCTCCTCTCGTACTTGCATAATTGCTCTCTTGTGCTTTCTTGTGTGATTACTTTCTTGCATTGTTGATGCTGTGCTCATATCAGTAGTTCACACAGATTGTATATCTTTGGAACTAAGTTTGATCTTAGCTTGAAGTTTATATTGATCTTTCTAAAAAAAATTATCTTCTTAGTCTCTATTTTTCCACTTATTGGGAGGGTGGGGGTGCAAACTGCTATTATCTTGTATAATTTTATCTTTTAATTCAAAATCTTTCATCGCCTTCTTTGTGTTTGCACGTGGCAACCACTGCACAAAATAAGTTTAACTATACAAAAAATATAGTAAGCAAATTCCCATACCACTGCCAATATCCACCATGAGGGGTAGTCTTGTGTCTTCAAAAACATCTTCCCAATTTGGCGGTTCCACAGGAGCCTGCCAATATAAAATATCTATACAAATAAGTAAAATTCTGCATCAAAGAAATATCTTCACTGTAGCATCAACATGTGGGAAGTAAAACTACTTGCCTGCAGGTGGCTGGTCAAAACACAATGACTTCATGGTGGAATTGCACATGTATCTTAAAGGCTGATGGACAAATTACTTTTGAGTTTGCAATAACAAGAAAAAATTACTAGCATAAATTACAACACAAAATCTCTGAAAGTAGAACTAACAGCCAAAATAATGTTGAAAGAGAATGTTGGAATCTTGGCTAGGCTCGACATTACCGGAAAATACATGCCAGCAGTAAGGAAACAAGCATAATAAATCCACAGAAGAAATTGCTAGTTCATTGCCATAAGAATTCGGGATTGGATATGCCAATCGGGTCTAGCCCAGGCAGTTGAGAGAAGGAATGTTATCCTCCCCGCCCAAGTTCAATTCCCTCAAGTAACATGTTTGAGCTTTTAATAAGTATATTGTTGTAATGGCCTTGAGGCCTATGCTGACAAAGCCTTGAACTTCTGTCGGATCCAGTTTAGCATCTTTGGAATGAGAGGAAGTGCCCAGCGGGTTTCCCGGGATGTGTATTTCACGGAGGAAAAATGAATCCGGGATTAGAGATGAAGCAAACCTAGCAAGACTCAAGAGAAGAAGTAGAACTTTCTGAGTAAACCAACTGTTTCCTTGGAAGAATAGGTTGTGATGTTAAAAACAAAGGAGATATATAGATTCACAATTACCATGTTTTACCAAAAACATTATTTCGCAGGGGCCGAGAGATTATCCTAGTCCCAATCCTTTCACTCTCAACTAAACTCACAGAAATAGGTAGAAATGGGGATAGGCTCTCAAGTATGTGCAGCTTTAATTAAATGTGTACCTTCAGTCTGTTGCGCACTTTAAGTCAAAGCATTACACTTTATTGAGTGTAAGTAGCCCTGGTATCCTTCTTGGAAAACAGATTTAGTGCATTCAAATATGTTTCTATAGCACCTGTTACCTGTTGAAATGGCAGTCCAAGCCACTGGCAAGCATATGTGGAGAAAGTGACCACTGTCACCTTAGTCACTTCTCCAAACTTCTTCGGAAGTCGAAACCTCCTAGGGGAGAGCCCTATGTAACTCTGCAAAAGACACTTCGACACCAAATATATCTCGTATGTGTTTAAGGTTAGTGACCAGTGCTTAATGGAGTCCATCAAAAAGTGGAATAGATGTACTACGAGCATGCATATGAATTGTGCAAGCTCATCCAAAGATAAGCCAAATACCGATGTGCAAATAGTACGATATGTAAATGTTAACAAAATACAAGTTATTTACCAAACATTATGTATAGCAGTATAAGTATCAGCCATTAATGCAAGTATTTATAACAACAGTAGTTGTTTAAAGATTCATTACAGACTTAGCATAAGTAACAACAATGTGTGCATAACCATGCATTTACCATATTATTGCATTAAGTCTGAAGGCAAGTTGCATGTACTCATTAGCAGCAGTATCACAAATAGTATGCAGCAGTAGACACAAATCAGTATTTATAACAGCAGGAACGATTCTCTGTGTTCATGTGTTGGCATAAATAACAACAATGTACATAAGCAACTAGTTTGGTAGTTTCACAGTGTTTCCAGACTTCAAACAGTGATTAAATTACAAAATAAAGTGTGGTTGCATAGTGAAAATGAGGTAGAGAAGAGCCCACTTTTACTTGTGATTTACCCTACACTTGTTTAACCTTTTGTACCTCTGTTTAATTGTTTGTGTGCAGGGTTTAGAAGACCAAAGCAAGAGGGAAGGTATGGCAGACTAGGTATAGGGAATGGCTGCCACTGTAAGTGCTGCCCTTACAGCTATTGGTCAAGGTCTGAAATGTGAAAGTAAAGGTCTGTTACAGACCTAGGAAAGCGACCATGGAGGAGGTAAAAGGGATGAGGAGCAGGCCGAGATTTTAGGGAGGACCCAAAATTTTAGGGCACGGAATTTTATGGCCCGAAAATTTAGGGCACGGAATTTTAGGGCACAGAATTTTTGGCTCCAAAAATTTAGGGCACAAAATTTTAGGGGCAGAAATTTTAGGAACCGAAAATTTCGGGAGGCCCT
>LPNX010760923.1:25449-53323 GCA_001517045.1 Pseudotsuga menziesii | reverse complement strand
TATATTAAAAATATAGACATTAGTGTTACAAAAACCGGACCGGAACCGGTAAAACCAGCCGTTCTGACCGGTTTTGGGGCCTTACCGAGTCAAACCGGTTTTGACCGGTTCCGTACGGAACCGTCGGTTTTACCAGTTTTGGTCCGGTTTTGACCGGTTCCTTACATAACTGTACAACAAAACTAAACATGGTATTTTTTAAATTAAAAAAAAAAAAAATTGGTTGAGTGGGGAAGGTTCTAGTGAAATATGCTCAGTATGGCACACACATACCAAGAGCACTTTCTGCAAATTTGTGTATAATGGTTTGGATTCACATGGTTGCACATGAATATATATATAATTTTTCAAAATTTAAGAAGTTTTTGTATTTTGGTGGACCGGTTTTGTGATCCGGTTTTTTTCCCGGTTTTGGTCCGGGTCCGGTTTTCAAGGTCGACCGGTTCAACCACCGGTTCGGTTTTTGTAACCTTCATAGACATAGATCCAAATTTTTACAAATATTCAATAGAAATCAGAATCAATGCACATTTAACATTAATAATTACACATTTACAAATCAGTAATCGAATGAGATTGTGAGACACATAGATAATTCATGATAGTCATAGATCAAGATGTCAATAGTTAGGAGTCAAAACCATATTTCTCATTAATATCATCAAAATCAAAATGTATTGCATAGATGTCGGAATGCCATTGGCAAATGCCAAATAGACTAATAGTAATAGTAAATACAAAAAGGGGTAGATCAAGATGGAAGAATGAAGAATCTTATCTATCAATAGTCCTCCTCCATGCCTAAATCAACAAACTCATTATTGCTCTCTTTTTCTTCCTCCTCTTCCTCTCCGCCCATCTGAGGATCAAGATCTGTTGGTGTGGGGGATGACCCCTCCAGAGGATCACTATCATCAAATGTCATCGGCTCTAGCACTGGATCATTAAGATCTAGGTTGGCTAATGCCAACTCAGTACTATTGTCTAAGACTCCAAACCCATATCATTAGGAAAGACATCCCACATCTTTGTCTTTCCCTTCACCCACTCCTCCCTCTTCCAGTAAATAAGACGAAGGTCAGTGTGCACATACACCATCATCTCTGCTTTGGACTGCTCAACCCTGCTCTTCTTCAAACTGTACAAGTTGCCATATGTGCTCCAATTCCTCTCACAACTAGAAGATCGTGTAACTTGAGAGATGATCCTCAAGACTAGCTTATGTAGAAGAGGGCATGTTGCCCCATGAGTTGCCCATCAATTATAGGGCTTCTTAACTCCTCTGTCTCCTACCACATCATAGCCTCCAAATCTTCCAGTAGCAGTGGAAAACTCTACAAAGCCCTCCTACACCTCATCAAGTAAGTCTCTATCCTAAAATAGCCGCCTAAATGCTATCTTCCTCCCCTGTGAAATCTCTCCATCCATGTGAGGAGGGACTCTATGTGAGGGCCCACCATTGAGCCATTCTTGACTGTAGAACTTGGGGTCCAAGGAGTGGGCCAAGCAATGCAAACGTGTGCAATTCTTATCCCACCAGGAGATAAGAATATCTTGAATGGTGGACCATAAGTTCTTTGGCAATGTCTCATACTTGGGACACTCATTCTCCATAACAATTGTCCTCATGGACTCAATCATGGAATCCCACCCCTCATAAACATCCGCTAAGATAGGTTGGTCCATGTCTACAAACCGCAACAAAGAAATGAGTGGCTCCATGATCTTAATGGTAAGATCCACCCTCTCCCACCAAACATCATCTAATACCGTGTCCTTCACCTTTTTTGAGGCACTTTGATCCGTCTTTCTCCAGAAAGACCATTACTCTGAAATCACCATGGACCCAAGAGCGGTTTTGACCTCCCTCAACCTCTTGAGCATGATGACTGAGGAAGCAAACCGAGTATCTGCAATCTTCAACAATGAAAAATGTGTGTACTCTTTGTAGATGGTGAGGGCATTTGTGTGGTTTTGTACAAAGTTACGGATATGACGTGCATCCTCAATAATGTTGCCAATCCATGTCACATATGAAGCAATGGATTTGAGTGCTAGGTTCAAGGAATGGACAATGCAAGGTGTCCAAAAAACTTGTAAGAGCAATAAAAGCAAGTATAAATGACTCTACAACACTAACAACTCAAATCATTAAAAAGACCTTTCCCCTAGATGAATCTTGTGATAAATTCAAACAATGAGCAAATTAGCAATGAAAGGTGTCCAAAATGAAAATACCTGTGGATATTTAGTTTCCACAATCATGCCAGCGGCCTTGCAAACAGGTGCATTGTCCGTGATGATTTGTACACAAGAATCAACACCTAATTCTTCAATGATTTTGATCAATAACTCACCCAAAAACTGTGCATCCTTGTATTTCCCAAGAGCATCCACTACTTTCAAGAACACTGGTCCATTTTGGGAAGATACCATGAAATTGATGAGTGGATGGCGTGTTGGATCCATCCATCCATAAAAAACAATACTCACTCCGGATGAGGGCCATGTTGATCTAATTAGCTCAAGAATTTTATCCACCTCCTTCTTTGCCTTAACCAACAATGTGGTTCTAAGCTTCTCTAATACAGGAGGCACATAACCAGTTGGGGCTCATTCAATGAGACTTCGACACATCTCAAAAAATAATGGTGATCGTGCAACATTGAATGAGATGAAGTTGAGGTAAAAAAAGAATGCAACGGTAAGGTCCACCTCTTCTCGTGCCTCTTGTTGTAAAATCCTGTCCATTGGACCACTTGAAGATGGCCTCTTTCTTGTTGGATATGTATCACCTCTGCTAAGTGGAAATGGAGGCCGAATGCTAGAGGATTTCCTTAAGAATGGAAGAGGATCCTAATTCTTTTTCTTGCTTGTTGCCTAAGTCACATGGTTCGGGTTCAGCAAGGATTAGGTTCGTTTCATGTTCGAATTTTTCGATGAGGTTCAAATGAGGTTCGATAATAGGTTCGACTATATATATATATATATAAAACTTTCTTCATATTTTTCTGCACCCCATAGCTTATAGGATTCAAAGCACTTAGGTCACTATTCATAATTTCGTCATATCTACTTTTGTTTATGACATTTCTGCTCACAGATCTGTGCTTCTAAAAGCAGGTTTTTGTGGTTTAACAGCGGATTTACAAGCTTCCCACAGCAATAGTTTGTTCTTAGGCGTAAATCTATGTTCTTAATTGTTGTTTGGTGTGTTCTTATATAAACTACAGGTTTGATATTTCGAATTACAAAGAGCATTTAATTTATAGACAACATAAATAAATAGAGAGCACTTAATCTATAGACAACATAAATAAATCAGAGCATTTAATTTATAGACAACATAAATAAATAGAGTATTTAATTCATAAATAGCATAAATAAATAGAGAGCATTTAATTTATAGACAACATTTAATTTATAGGTATCGTGCTTTTTCTTTTTTTTAATTTCAATTTCTTTTCAATAAAAAAAATCAAACCTCAAAACAAATTTGGCTTTAGGTTCGCCTTCATGTTTGGGTTCAACGAGGTTCCGGTTCGGCTTTCAGGTTGACGAACCTGAACGAATTTCAATTTTTTTTTGAGGTTCCCCGAACCTTGAACCTCAAGGATTAGGTTCAGCAAACCCTGTGACTTAGCTTGTTGCTGCTACCTTGCCTCAACCTTCTTGATCCTCTTTTCACATATCTCTCCTTTGGGTAACACTCACTGCTTTACATGAAGAAAGCCCACAAGAAGGAAGGGCCAACAAATGGCCCTTAACTCGGTAGTATGTGTTATTAAACTCATTCTTACAAAAATTACAAGTCCAACACATATTGCCTCCCCCACCTAGCTTTGCCCCAGGCCCTTCTTTCCTTGTCACATACTTCCACGAACGGTATTTTTTCTCTTGGGCTTGTTATCTTGGTAAAACAAGGTTCAATGGAACATGAGCTCCACTAGCAATAGATGGAGCACTAGCAAGAGGAGTAGAAGAGCTTGTGCTTGGAGGAATAGGAGGGGAGACATTAGATTGGGCATTTCTCCCTTTTGTTTTCCCTTTAGCTCCTGCCCTAGGTGATTGAGACATTGTTCTTCTTGTTTAATGGTTGAGCTTACAATCCACCCTCAATGCACTTGGGAAGCCTTCCAAATCCTTCAAATCTTCTTCACTTGCATAACAAACTCACTTTAGAGCCCTTTCCACACTTGCAAATGATAAAAAGAATGTGAAAATTTTGATTTAAAGCAAACTGGGGTGTCTTTTTCGTGGAAAACGTGTCCTAGAATCTAGACACGTTGGATACAGCACGGGACATGCGTGTCCTAAATCGAAACACAAAAAAAGTGCGTGTTTGACACACTCTGACAGTGTGTCCATGTCGAACACATGAACACAAGACCCGTAGGCTCTTAAGAACATGTCTAGTAACTTGGCCTTGAACTAACCCTAGAAAATAGGTTTTGAAAATGAAAAGATGTGAAGACAAAGGAAAGCAACCCTAGCAAAATCCCTACCCAACCTAGGGCATCTAGGGAGGATGGCTTACCTAGTGAGAAAGAGATCCTAGGTTAGAGAACTATCCTAGAAAACTAAGGGAAAATATTGGAAGACTCTTACAAGAATATGTGCCTCTTCTTGCTAAGGTGACAAAAAGGTCGGAAATGGCCTACTCTAGAAGAAATGCAACACTAAGGCTACCATTTAGTCATGAACATGCATCATCTACCAACATTCAAACAAAGAGATAAGAAACCAAACCTCCATGTGCTAGTTTTTAACCAACAAATCCAAGCATCACCTTGCAAGAGAATTTCACCAAAGAACACCAAGAAAAAGCTTGCATAACCCAGAAAAATCTTCCATCAAGAGGGGCGCATCTCTCCAAAGAGCTATAAGAAGGATAGAACAAATGCATAATGGTTTTTATCCCATGAGTCTTGTTTTTAAAATGAAGTGAGGAGATCTATTTATATAATATCACACTCACTTTTACAAAATATCTAGGTCGACATGTCTTTAAAATGTCAATTTGAAATTATAAAATGTCAACTTAAAATTAAAACAAAATAATAATAATAAAATGGGCTAATGGAGGCTCAAGGTAGGCAACTTGGGGTATTTTACCCCTAGGTACCAAAATGTGCTAAAATAAGCAAATCGCTCCAAACGAAAGGCCGGAGTGAACTGGAGGGAGGGCGTTATACCCCATCTAACCCCAAGAATGCTTGTAAAATCCCTCAACGCCCAACTCAAAGCAGCAAGAAGGCCTGGCGTGGAGGACAGCTTCGTCTGAGGAAATAAGGCCAGGGAGAGAAGTCACTAGCTAGCTGAAGGGCCAGGAGGGTGTCCTAAGTGGCTGTGAATGGAGACGAATTTCTCACGGCTGAAGCAAAGGCCATCAGAGCAAGCAAACAAGATATGGGGCCATGTGACCAAATGATCAACCCCTAGGAGCCCCGTACACCAACCCCGAGGTTAAAAACCCCAACAAAAGGCAGTCAGCAGTGCCATTAAGCCATAGTTGTCAAAACCCCAAATTTTCCGAAAAGTTTAAAAATTTTAAATGCATATATTTTCATTAAATACAATCATTAACTGTTTGATTAGTTCTATGTTATTAGATTCATATCTGGATGATCTTTTGACTATGCTTAACTTTCTAAAATAGTTTTTTTTTAAATACTGATTTGTTTTCTGTTTGCGACCACAAGGTGGAATTGCCATGAAAGATTGGGCTTACTTAGCTTCCGAGCTAACGCAACAGTTTTACTTTTCTTACAGATACACAGGTAAGATGTTCGGGTCGCTGCTAACAAATCTCTAAAGTATTCAATAACGATTCACTGTACAAAATTTATTCAGTAAAAGTATATACATGCTAGTCAGATTTATCAGGCTTATAGAGGTAAAGCTTTAACTATGATTCCTTTTAAGATCTTACTAATAGAGAATTGAATTCTACTAGTAAACATGGCAGCGATTTCTCCGTCAAGAAAACAGGTTTTAACATTTCTACGGAGTACGAAACCATTGGATATTCATACTGAATGCAAGTGTAAAATGCAATAGATATTTCTTTACTATCAGTAAGCATGGTAGGAATACAACATCAAAGATCTAGTCTTTACTTATTCATAATTACTGCATCATGCCATGATTAGATTTGCAACTGCAAATGTGAAATGATAAGGAGGTTTAAGTACCAAACTTATATTTTTCTTACATCAAGAATTAAAAGGTTGACTACTTGATACAAGTAACTTTTAAAGTCTTCCTTTAGTATTTAAAAATCTGAATAGTTTAGAATATTATTTCTATCCCATGGTAATTGATTTGCTGGTAAACTTACAAATCATTCTCATATTTATTATACTCAAATACCATTTACGACATTCATAATTACACTATCAAGCCAAGAATGCTAAATTACCCAAGCTACCTATCAAATATTGGGTTAAAATATCTTTTGTAATCTTTGAGCTTGTGATTGACAAAAGATTAAATGTCACATACTAGTTTTATGACTATTAGAAGGATTGTTATTATACCAGCTATAGATGACCATAAGGTCAAGAGTAAAACCATGCACATGATCACTGGATCACTTAATTTGATTTTTATAATGCTATAGGCTTTTATATATTATTATTCCCTTACCTTCATTGGTGAATTAAGGCCATAGCTAATATAGAAAAACAATAGGTTTATCAACAAACTACACTATGGTAGCTATTAATACTCCTCCCTCTAGAATCTCATTAACAAACATTACAACTCTTCATACATAAAATATGATACCAACGATGAACCAATTTATATTACAATGTTTTATAAACATTATTCTAATGTTTATATGGTTGATTTTATAATGCAGGTGATTGACTATGGTATATCGAACCTTATGGAATCCCCGCGATATGATTTGGTTTGTGAAATCATTGGTAATCTTGTCACGGAACTATGATGTTCCTACCCACTGCATGCCAATAATTTAAAAGGGTTACGTGGGCTCGTCTCAACCATGCATTGGCATTTTAAAAGGGTTTGACCCAACCCTAATCGTCATTCTTCCACTGCCTTCGGGCCTCCGGCCGCTCTGTGATAACCTCCTTGTCCGCTCCGCTGTTTGCATTGTCCGCTAGCTGTCCATATGCTGGTTCAGCTCCTCGTGGGCTCATCTAATGCATTGTGTGAAAGGTTACTGTGTCGAATAGCTTGCTGTTGAATGCTGAGTAGTGTTGATTTACTTAGGGTTTATCCATTGGCATCCATTGCCGAACTTGTCACTGTGTAAGTGGTCGCCTTGACTTGATTCTGTAACACGTCCTCCATCGTGACAGGTTACCTTTTTGCTCCAGCAAGCTCATTCTTCTCTGCGGCAAATGAAGGCTTTACCTTTCTTCATGCTGGTAGTTGTCTTGCTGTTCTTCGGTGGCCATATTTCTATCAGGCGTTAAGGTAAGTTACGTGGTTTCCCTTCATCTTATTTTCCAAATAAAGGCTTAAGCAAACAACAGTTTGGCAAGGTTTTTAATATTTAGTTTATCTTTTGTTACAGGATTAGTCCTCTCCTCTCGGCGTGGAAGGTGCGAGATTTCAATAGCTGCTACTCCCGGTAAACCTGGTTTTAACCCATGGCGTTCTCCTCCTTGCTGGTCCTTTAGGGCAGTCATGGGTTTGGCTTCGTGGTGTGTAACCCTCGCTGTTACTTGGGTTTAATTGGTGAACCTAAATGCTGTTAAAGAGTTCAACTCTTCGCTTAGCATGGAGTCTTGGTTGAAGCCGAGACTGTGGGTTTATTTTTGGGTCTTTACTGATTACTGGTAAAAGCATGTATATAGATGTATTACTGGTGGTCAGGCTATAAGTTTTATTTTTGTAAATGATAATGGTAGCCGTGAGGTACCAAGGAGATAAAAACTCCATCCTGTTGATGAACCTCAGTACGTCTTTTAATTTTTGACAAGGTTTACCCTGAACTTGGAAATAGAAGCTGATTATACAGTTTTCGTAATTTACATATTTGGTTTACTGTACAGTTTTTGAAACAATTAAATCCTTACTTGCGTTTTGAAAGAAAAGAATTATAGAATATCTAAGCTCAGCCTTATGAGCCTTTCTGAGTTCGGATACCTTCGATTCCTATAATTTGATATATGCCTCATCTACTATCTGTAAATTATTTATGGCATTTAATAGGTAGGGTTTTTCCTGTACATTGATAGTATATAAAATGTTATACTTTTCGAATTATAAGTCTTAATGTTTAATTATATTCTTTATGTAACTGACAGTCTAACTTTGAGTACAGGTTTTATATAAACAAAATTCTGTTAATTATAATAAGATAAGACCTTATAGTGATTTCCAAATAATATAAATTGTTATACAGTAATTAATAGGATATTAATTATCACTGATTATAATAACAGTGTTATTCTTCCTGTAAAATTTATTACTTTTGTTACTAGTTCTGCTTAGGTTCTTTTACAAGTTTATAAAATAATAGTAGTTTATTCTCAGTTTGCAAAATAATCTGTTGTTAAAGTATTCTCAAAACTTACTGCGAAATACACTGTGCTTCTGCAATTATAAGAGTTTTCCAGTTATGTTTTATATAATATAGTTAAGCTCGAAGTCGAGCCTTCTGTCACCCTGTTATTTGCTTACTGTTGATTAAAGTTACTGTCAATATACTTGTAGCTCAGACAGTATAATCAGTTCTGGAATATAATTACAGTAATAAGAACACTACATTCGACACTGTCCTGATGATGGATCCTGATATGGATCCGAAACGTCGACTTGGTCATTTCGATACTGTGGTTTCTCCGACAACAACATCAACAACTAACCACCACAGAAATTTAGCAACAAAAACACTACTTTATGTTAATAGTAATAATATTTCTATATTGCATAAATAAAGTACATTATTACTAATATAATAACTATATTATCTCTCTGTGATTACTATAGCCTCTATATTAGTATCCTTAGTTTATTTTATAAGTATATCGAAAAATAGTACTTGTTACTTAATTCTTATGTAACTTATGCTATACTATCTATGTTCTTTTGTAATTAGTTTGTTTTATTAATTATGATATTTATTTATATATCCAAAATTTAATTAACTCTATCTAGAGTCTATTTTATAAGCAAAGATATTAACATTCATTCATATGAAAAGAATAACAGCTCTGGAAACTGTTCGAGCTCAGTCCAGATTAAAAGATGGAAATTAATGAAATGATTTCATCACTATACATACAAAGAATCTATACCATATTAGTTTGACAGTAGGATTTAATTATTATATATCTACTCTTTAATTTGTACTTTTTAAAAATAGAATTACTGAAACTAAAATACTGTACAAGGAAAAAATAGTTTTAACTATAAACTCATACAACTGTCAGTAAACATCTTTTCTGAAAATAAGTAAGGAAACAATCTACTATTCAGAAATCTCATCATGCTATCCTTATTTAAATTTACCCCTGTGCTGGAGTACGGTCTAGTAAACTCAGATGTGGAAAACACAGTGGGTCTTTACTCTTCATCAAAAATTCTATTACTGATATACTAAAACACTCACATCACTAAACCATTTAAATAACTACTAACGTAACATCCAACCATTCATAGTTATTAAAACAAAGACAGTTAGGTGACAGAACCTACTTAAGCTTTGGACAACAACAGCAATGGGAGGCCGTTCCTCCCTACCAACTCCTGGAGAGCGCTCAAACAACGACTCCTCAGGACCCCCGAGCTTGCTCTGGTCTCCCTGGCTGGAACTAGGTGCAGCAATAGTCAGATACCAATCTTCAAAACTCAGTATTAATCCAGAACTTATCAGTAAGTTCTCCCAGCTAACAAGCTGTAATAAACCAAGTTACTGCAGCATTCCTCTCAGAACAACTTCCTTACTGTTTTTCCCTCTTTCCTTAATGAATTTCCTGAATATCATTCACCTGAATGAATTCTCTCTGGAAAATATTTGAGCAGCCTCAGCTCTATTCATTGAGTACTTTTAAAAGATTGCCTAGGTCTTTTTGGGTTAGTTGTCATTTAATGAGCCACCTGCTCTGATCCCACTTTCTTGGGGGATCATGACCCCAATTATAGGGAAGTTACCACCTGCAACTTAGGAAGTGTTTGAGGATGCTGCCACTTGTCTTTTGCCCTCCACCTAATTCCATCCACCAGTTTGACCAGTAACCTCTTTTTAACAGCTCTCCCATGCTGTTGTCTCCACAATTTATTTATTAATAATAAAATATTCTGAATTACATTCCACTTCTGTTGACTCTGCTAAGTCATCAGTTCCTACTTAGCATAAATTTTAACATAATGTCTCAGGAATATAATTAAATAATTAACATTATTTTACAAAATTGGGGTATGTGACAATAGTACTCCTTAAGGAAGGACCAAAGGGCCCATCCATGACCACCATTGCTCAAAAACACCCCTCTTGGTCGAAAAAAATGGCTCTCTCTCCCTAGGGCACATCTAAAGGTGTGCTAGGTACAGGTGCAGCGTAACAACACCCTTTTCATAAAGAGCTCCATGCCAACCTCATCCAAAATGTCTAGAAAGCAATGCTATATATTGGAATTTGGAACCAATCCCAGTGTACCTCATCTTGTAGCTAGCTCAAGTATATGATTTGAAACTTGAGAACAAGACAACTTCCTTGAAGTTACTTTTAGCAATAGCCAATAATGCATTATTGAATTGAATGTCAACGAAATAAGATCTACGTGACTAGGATAACATTTTAGTGGCATAATGTCTTAAAACCAGATAAGACTAAGGCATCCCATAATCATGAAGGACATAACACTGGCATAAAAGTTCGCAAAGCAATTCTAAAGTTCCATCATGTTAGAGAAAAGAAAATCATCAATGAAGCAGGGTGTCCCATCTAGGAATTCATTTAAGTCTTCTTTTGATAGATAATCTACAAGGAATAGGAGTAGATCTTGTTTTTTTAAGATGTGGGGATGTCCCTTATTTGGAAATGGAAAACGTGTAGAGCTTTGTCATGAACAAGGGTTTGTCTTAGTAGCAGATTCACAATAAATAGGGTATGGAATTCTCCAGGAATAACTTCAAGCCTTAAAGGGGTAGATTCCATCCTTGAGCCATTGAAATAACAATTAATGGTTGTGAATTACTTGTAGTCTTCTAAGGTTCAACATATAGGTTCTTTAAAATTTACGGTGAATACTTTTAAGGGTATAGAGAATTTGTCTCTGGTCTAAAATAGACTAACAACGATGAGGAATGGGGTAGCAATTGATGCTGTGCAATTCATTTCACTAGTTTCAATCCCACTTCTCCACTCTAAGTTCCAAGTAGACTATTTAAACTAATGGGAAATTGGTCATTATTGGATGACACCCATGGAAGATGGGTCATAAATGAATGACTTTAAATACTTTACACAATTAATCCCAAAAATGGATTAATGTTGGATTATGAAGGCCTCCCCACATGCTTAAATTAAGAGTAGGGAACTCTGAATGAATAATTCATAAGGCGCAATACTTGCTAAGGTTTTGCAGATTGGGCAGCAAGCCAAGTGATCTTGACTATGGGGAAAAAGTTAAAAACTCCACAGTTAAGTGTAAAGATAAGTGACCCTCTAGATAAGTGTTGGTTAGCTGGGGAAAGCCTCACAGGTGATGAATGACATTGTGTGATTCTTTTCACTAGGTACAATCTCATTTTTCTACCCTTACGATCAATCACCAAAGCTACGAGTGCGAAGTGGACTATTCAAGATCACAAGACATTGGGCATTATTGAATGATGCTCATTGGATCATTACTAAATGTCAAATGAAGGTCATGGAAAATGGATCATATATTACAAATATCGTGATAATATCAGCAGCAAAAAAATGTGATATTTCATAGCAGAAAAATCATAATATTTTCTTAATCCCAATATTACCATGATATAAAGGAAAATATCGTGAGTCGAAGGAATACATTGCCCTACATGTGCCAATTTTTGGCCTTTTCCCTTCATTAAGGAAAAGAGATAGGGGATTGAGACCTGAGGAGTTTGTCATTGTTTTCATCAAGCTAACGAGGGGAAATCTGGTGTTTTCAGCCGAGCTATTGTGGAGTGGGACTCCGATCTACCATTTCCATATTCCCTAGAATGTATAAAAACTTCTGTTTGCATTTTCTTTGTTTTCCAATATTTTGTATAGAGTTTGCAATGTCCATTAGAATTACTCCTAAATGTGTCGTTTTCTGGAGGAAGATTTATTTTTTAATTGCAGCATTTTTTTGCTATATATATAACATTTTTTAATTGCAGCCTTGTGGTCTAGTGGTTGAGACAGTCACCATAATAATGACCTGGGTTCAAACCCTGGCAGAAATGAAGCCATGATAAGTTTGCCATCATGATAATCACTTGTAGTTTAGTGGTTGAGACAGGAAGTCACCATGATAATGGCCTAGGTTCAAACCTTGACAGAAATAAAGCCATGGTTAGTTTGCCATCATGATGCAGAGTTGGGCTTCATAGCTCCCCGCGGAACCATATATCTACATATTTCTTTGGTCCACAAGGCTGTGGTCTAGCGGTTGAGACAGGAAGTCACCATAATAATGATGCAAAGTTGGGCTTCATAGCTTCCCACGAAACCATATATATACATACTTCTTAGGTCCACAAGGCTGTGGTCTAGCGATTGAGACAGGAAGTCACAATAATAATGATATAGGTTTAAACCCTGGCAGGCATAAAGCCATGGATCAGTTTACCAGAATAATAGAGGGTTGGCCTTCATGGCTCCCCATGGGAAAGAAAGAAACTAAAAAAAGCATTTACCCGTATTTAGAGATAAAGGAAGCACGCACTTGAAGACCACATTTTATTTCGACAGATTTCATCCACATTACAGAACGGAAGGGTTAATAGACAATACCATTAAAGATGCCTTCAGCGGGTTGACATGCTGCCGGGTTCGTACACCTCCAAACTGTGACAAAAACCGAAGGCTTCAAATTTCGTGCTTCAATTAAATTCAATAACATAACATAGGGCCATTTCTCACACGGTAATTAGGTGTTACAAACGCCAGGTAAAAAACTCAGAAGGACAAGAAAAATACAGGGGTGCTAAACCTAGGTGTCCTCAATACAAAATTTGCCGAAAATGCCTTTAATTTACAGTATAATGAGAGTGGCATACCTTACCTCTCCCACATTTTCCTTGAGGTTGAGCTCCGCATACTCCATGTCCACCAGCTGCGGGCTCCTTTGTTTGCTACCCTTTGATGTACTATGGTCGCCTTTGAGTGTGTCGGATGCCGCCTTGTCAACGCATAAGGCCCGAAGGGGTTGCCACATGGAAGAGCGATAGAGGTGAGAGGAACTTTGACCAGTGGTAAATCGCCCAACAAGGAAATATTTTCTCATAGGCAGTGTCCAAGTGGGATCGAGACGTGTTGAAGTTGCAATGCACCGCGTCCCTGTGAATGCCATTACTCGACCAATCACTTCTGTGTACGCTTAATAGTGTTGGGAGATTTTATATGTTTTTCAATGGTGTTGCTTGGTCTCTGAAAAGGCTGAACGGCAAACAAGAAATTCAAAGGGGGCAATATCTTGGTTGCTAGTTCGGATATTCAATACCTCGAGACACGAGATCAGAACAATCAGATCTGAAGGAGAACAATCTAATTTTTTTTTTTTTTTTTTGATATGATGAAACATAAATCCTTGAAGAAGAGTTCTAAATTAACAGAATTAAAAAATAAATAAAATTAATTTTCATAAAAAAACACAATAAAACCCATTGTCTTGTCCTCTGTAAAACATCACATCAATTTAGAGATTTGTTGTTCAGTTAAGTGCTTTATATTTTCAATTTTAATATCTCTAATCATATATGCCATTGGATTAGGATTGGAGCTTACTGTCCTTTCACATTTAGTTTCTATGATTGGCATTATTATATTTAACTTGTTTGAGGATGATATGTAATGTTTTTTTTTAAACCGTAATGACAAGGGACCGCACTCAAAATCGAGATTTATGAAGAGGCCAAAAGATCTGGTCTGACGACGATAATTACAGGTTTCAAAAGTTTGATGGAAGAATTGCAAGGCACCACACTTAATACAAAATCTGGAAAATCAGGAAGCCTTGTATGGATCTGGAAGCTCTTAATTTGAAATTTAGAATGCATAAAATGACCAGCAAAGGCATCCTCTGTAGAGCTTTGACACTTTAACTGGTATTAATGCACTTATGGACACCATCTGAGAGCTCCAACCATCTCCTCTACCTCTCCGAAGAAGAAATCCATGTTAACTCTGGAGTAATGAAATCTGTTTCAAACCATAATTTCTAAATATAACATCAAATTATGTATACATTTCAGCATTATTAACCCTAAATACAAAATAATCATCATAACAAATGTATGACACCAAATATTTTTTTACCCATTTACTTTATTTCTAATGAAAATTGTGTCTGTATTTCCAAATATCAACCCTGAATAAAAAGACCCTGAGAAAAGCATGTATCTTACACCCACTCTTTAACTTAAATAACCATTCACAAGTGTTGCTATGTTGAATTAATGTTAAATTAAGGTGCTATTGATTAAAAATTTAATACGAGATAGTTTTCTAAATAAAGAAGATTTGCTCTCAAATTTCAATTCATGAACGCAAATACAAAATCTGAGCGACTTAACCCTTAAATAACTGTTCATTGTAGCAATTATGTGCTACATCCTATGCTGAATCAGTACTTCAGCAGTTTCATGCTATTTCACTTCAAATGATCCACAAAGAGATTGCTTAGTTTAGTGCTCACAACGGATCAAAATCATACCCCAACGTTTCTTGAGACAGCGAAATTAATTACCAATTGCTATAGGACAGCGTCTACAATTGCATAATTGATGGAAGATAAAACGAAGAAATCATGTGCACATACCGATTAAGCAAGAGCAAGGAGACACACGGACATGTTAAATGACAACTAAATTAATGTGTTTATGGGAGGTTTCTCATTAAGAGTGTTTACGAGAAGTAACGGTTTATGAGAAGTAACTTCTTTCATGAAGTATATATTGCATGGTTGGGATACCTAATGTAGTGAGTTGTCATGTATTCTCTCATTTTTCATTAATGAGCTTCAATACTTTCCTTGCATGGATGTTTCCCCTTTGGAGTTTTACCACATGAAATGTTGGTGTTGATAAATGTGTGGTTGTATAATTTGTCTCAGTTTTTAACATGACATTCTTTTGCAGCAATTTGTCTGAGGACTTATCACTTATTCCTTGATGCTTATCTATGGTTCTTTCGATGCTTTGGCAGGGAATTAGCTACCTTGCAACTTTCCCACTTGTTTATATGTATACACATGATCATTATGTTGATAAAGAGGTTATTACATTTGTGGATACTTTTATTAGCATAAGGATAAGTAATGGAAAAGCATCTTTGAATGTTTTATGTTATGATGTGTAAAGGGAAAGCATCATCATGGAAAATTTTAAGGATTCATAATTTTCTTAAAATGTAGAAACCTTGGTGAATCTTACTAGTTCTTAAATTTCCAACCACAAAATGTTGGGCCATATTTTTCAAAAAAGATTCAAATTTCTAAGGATTTTATATAGTTTATGGACAATTTTGAAGATTTTTAGAGTAAAACAAATTAACCCATCAAATTTGGGCAAATCAATTTAGAAAAAAAATGGAAATTGACAACTTTTTGACAAAAAAAGATCAAAAATCAACCCATGGACTAAATTTCGTCCTTAAAATTTTTCTTGAGCATGGCATAGAGAGAAAGGAAAGTCTAATAGATGGAAATAGAGGTGGAAATGTATAAGTCTCGTAAAAGATGTAGCATGGTGTTTGAGTGTGAAAGTTATAGCACAATAAGGAGAAAGTGCAACACTTTGCAAAAAGGAACGCGATATATTGGAACAAACAAAGTAAGAGTCACTAATGAGGTAGGGGCACATTTAGATAACCCATACAGATGTTGAAATTGCACAAAGTGATTCAAGAGCATCCAATTGTGTGCCCATGTTAAACAACGTAGAGGATGGGTTGTGTAGCATGTGTGCAATATGAGAAGCAAGGGTGGATGTGCAAGGAAGACATTGGCTTGCATAAGAAATGTGTTAAGAACCCGTGTCAACCCTCCTCTTTATTTTGTTAGTATATTTTATCGGACGCATATGATTTGTAAGTCGTCCCACCAGTATGTTGTATTATCTCACATTCATGGGGAGTAAGTAATAGTTGTTAAGTTATCTAGTTATTATGTTGCATTATCCCACATTCATGGGAGGTAATAGTTGTTTAAATTAGACTTAGTATATAAGTATGTGTTGAAGCTAATGAAAGCATCGAAGAGTTATTTTGTATTGAGGTTGCCCCCTCGAAGTGGATCGCGATCAATAAAATCTCTTTTGTGCTCTAATATTTCTGTTATGTCGTGCATTTTGATTGTTCATTGCAAGAAGTTCTCCACATCTAGTATCAGAGCACTTTCCTTGGCACAAGTGGGCAATTTTTTTTTTTTTTGAAAAAAAAAAGGGGGCAAAATTGGGCGGCGACATTCACATTCATTTTGAAACTTTCTATGTATATTCAAGAAAAATAAGTTACATATATAGATTCCTCTTTCAAAAATACACAGTTTCAAAAAAAAAATCATCTCATTTGGAGTTCTAAAAGTGGAGATATCGCGGATTTAAAATCAGCAATTTTTCAGAATTCAGTGACGGCCGCAGAAATTGCAGAGCAAAAATCTTTTGACCGGGTACCCAGATTTCTATTTCGATTTCGTGGGTAGAAGCCGAGTGGTTGTTCCAGTTCTAGAAACAGGCTATAATAGCGATTCTGACCAATATAGATCGGGTTATGCTCATTTTAAAAGTTTTCATCTCAAAACCCTAGCTCTAATTACGAGTTTTTGAGCATATGGTGGAATTTCTACCACATTTTTTCTGGCACTGTGATTATTGCAGTAGTTCTTCTTCTTGCAGTGGCATTTTTCATTCAAATCAGGGAATAAACCGTGTCTGCTTAACTGTGGGAAGTACTTGAGCATAGCCTTAAAACTCATTGTGAGGAGTACCACAGGAACCCCAAAGTAGCTAGCCATTGAGAGGACCTGCCAAGCGAAAAGGGTAACGACCCCACCAGATTGACTAGATTCACATTCGTGAGGAAAACCAAAGAGCTGTCATTTTTTGCCAAGCGGTTAGCAGTTTTACTTGCGCCGTGAAGTGAGGGGTACTGCCCCAATACTCAAGCCTGAGACAGCCTTGGTGGCCGAGTGACTACCTTTGAACCATTAGGAAGCCGAATATACCTGGGGTCCATATCTATTTACAGTTGATAACACGCAGAATTCTAGAATTGTCACAGTTCTTTTACTCCAATTCAAGTTGATAAAGCACGGCTTTCTAGCACCGCCACATATCATTTCTTCAGAAAAAAAAATTAAAAAAAATAAAAAATAAAAAAATTTATTCAGCCATATATTCCTTGATTTAGCTCTGTTTCTCTTGAAAATTCACTGTAACCCCTGTCATTTCATTCTACATATTTCATTCATTGAGGACCCTATCCCAAGTCCACTTCCTGAAGCCCGAAATTCCATCTCTTGCTTTCACCCCACTTCTGAAATTCACATTTTTTGTTTTCTTGTCCCTTAGAAAGTGTCCACAACGTAGTTACCCACTCGTGTTTTTCCCAACTCAAAATTTTTCTTTTCTAAAACCCTCTCTGTTTTTGTTTTTTCACCTATTTCCGATAAAAATAAAAATAAATAAAAAATAAAATAAAAAAACAAAAAGAAACTTGCTTATGGTTGTCCCCCGCGCATGAGTAAATAGACAAATGGAAGAACTTGTCACCCTCAAGACCAAACTCGAAGATCTGGATCAAATATTTCTCGACCTCCATCTTCAATATTCAACCATGAGCAACCGACATCAACCTGAGTCTTCTGCAGGCACTGTGTTCTTTGCTTCCAGCAACTTTTGTGGGCCAAAGATTGAATTCCCTCGCTTCAATGGTGATGATCCAAGTGGATGGATACATAAGGCAGAACAATACTTTAATATGCATAACACTTTTGATGTCACCAAAGTCCCACTTGCATCATTTCATTTGGAACGTGAAGCCCTTCAATGGTTTTGTTGGTACATCAAAGATCATGAAGAGCCCCAATGGACAGATTTTTGCCAACTCCTTTTGCACCGATTTGGCCCTAGTGGTTTTAATGAATTCACAGGAGCACTCACCAAAATTCGCCAGACTGGCACTGTGAGAGAGTATCAGACAAAAATTGAGAACTTAGTCAAGCACACAAAATGATTTTCTTATGCATTCTACAGGAGTTGTTTTATCAGTGGTCTTAAGGATACAATCCGATCTAACGTTACAATGTTCTATCCCACACAATGATGGAAATCCTAGGGTTGGCTAAGCTGGCGGAGGACAAGATTAGGGCTTAGCAATGCCCCAAATCCACTTTTGTTCCATTCAAAAATGCGGTTCCCCAAAGACATCCAATCCCTCTGACTCCTAGAACCACTCCTATCAAGCATTTGTCTGAAGTCGAGATGTGGGCACATAGGGAAAAAGGACTTTGTTATAATTGTGATGATAAATTCACCTGGGGACATCAATGTACTGAACACAAGCCTTGTTTCTTGGATGTGGCTTCTCTGTCTACACTTGAAAATTTGTGATGTTGCTCAAGATCCAGTAGATGATCAGGTCGACATTCCGTAGCCGCCTATTAACCCTCAGATTGCTAAACAAGTTGATTGTTTTGTCCATCATTTCTCCAGCTTTAAAGTCATAGTTGCCAATGGGAGCACCTTACCTTGCAAAGGAAAGTGTCACAGTGTGTGTATCTCTATTAGAGATTATAACTTGCACTCTAACATGTTTTCCATACCCCTAAAAGGTTGTTCTGTGATTTCGAGCACTCAATGGTTACGCACACTTGGACCCATCTTATGGGATTTTGCTAAACTATGGATGTATTTTTTAGTCAATGCGAAAAAACACACATTCAATGGCTTGCAACCAGGGTCTCTAAGCATCATCAGTTCACAGTGCATGGAAACGATCCTTAAGAATAATTCACATGGTGTCATCACTCAGCTCCATTTCATTCAGATGCAACCTTCAGCAGTCTCAAATACTCCCTTGGATCTTTCATTTCGATGCACCCTTCATATGCCTGATTTTTCCAAGCCCTTCACTCTTGAGAGTGATGATTGCGACAATGGATTTGGTGTTGTCCTCTTTCAAGATGAACATCCCATGGCATTCACTCATAAATCCCTTCCTGGAAAGAATTTATCCACCTCCACATATGAGAAGGAAATGATGACTATTTTGCACGCAGCACAGAACTGGTGGCCATACCTCTTAGGGAATCCTTACTGCATCAAGACTAATCACCAAAGTCTGAAATATTTCCTGGAACAACGAGTCTCATCCCAAACACAATAGAAATGGGTTAGCAAACTCAGGGGTTATGACTATGAGATCAATTACAAGAAGGCTACAGACAATCTTGTGGTGGATACTCTTTCCCACACATTTGATGCCCCTGTCTCTCTTTCAGCTATTGCATTACCTATTCCAACTTAGTTACACTCTGTTCAGCAAGGCTATGTCAATGACTCCTCATTATCTAAAATCATCCAACCGTTGGCCAGCAACCCTTCTGTGGTACCGCATTTCTCTTGGGATGGCTCTTCTCTGAGATACAAGGGTCATCTGGTGCTTCCCCAGAGCACAGATATTAAACATGCAATCTTTTATGAACTCCATGCTTCTCCATCGGTAGGGCACTCTAGGTTCATGAAAACATATGAGAGGGCATGATGTCACTTATTTTGGAAGGGAATGAAACGAGAAATTCAACAGATGGTTTCCGAATGTGCTCCTTGTCAGCGCCACCAAGGTGAAACTACACTCCTTTCCGGATTGCTCAAACCTTTGCCCATCCCTACAAGGATTTGAACATATATTTTGATGGATTTCATTCAAGGGCTCCCAAAATATGGAGGGAAGACGGTAATCTTGGTTGTGGTTGATCGGCTCTCCAAATATCATCATTTTTGTGCTCTCAGACCTCCATATACCACCTCCTCAATCGCACAAACTTTCATGGACAAGATATTCCTTCTTCATGGAATCCCTTCTTCCATTGTCTCAGACCGCAATGCACCTTTCATAAGTCATTTTCTCCTTCCTGACACCAAACTGAATATGAGTTCAGTTTATCACCCACCAATAGATGGTCCAAATGAAGTCATCAACAACTATTGGGAAACTTATCTTCGTTGTTTCACCTTTGAAGAACAACATCTGTGGGAAAAGTGGCTCCCTCTCGCTAAATGGTGGTACAATACTTCCTACCATACTGCATCTCAAATGACTCCATATGAAGCAGTTTATGGTCACACACCTCCAGTTATCCTTCCATACACCCCCAGCAGTTCACCAGTTCAGTCCGTTGACATGGTTCTTCGAAACCAACATTAGATTCTTCACCTTCTGCAGGACAATCTTCACTGTTGAAATATTGTAACTTCGAAAAATATTCTATATGTATCTTTTGTGGTCCCCGATGATCCTACTGGGAGAACCACTTGTATTACTTTGTACCCAGATGCTTCTAATCAGAAGAACTAATAAGAGTCATGAGGTAGTCCCCTCTAATTGTAAAGGTGGGTCATTAGCATCCCAGTGTGATTACTTGAGCCTACATGTGTAACTCGAGCCTATGTGTCAAATGAGTTAGTTAAAGTGAACGGATGAATATAAATAGAGGTGTGGTGCTCCTCATTTGAGACACACACTCTCACTTGTGTAGCGCATTAGTGGAGAAGAGAAGTAGATGGAGAAGGAGGAGGATCAGGCTTTGATCTCCTTGCTGGTTTTATCTTTTATCTTTTTGGGGCATCTATATTGAGGAAGCTTTTGCTAGGTTTTTCCCTTTAGGGTTTTCCCAGGATAAATCTTTGTGTTCCTTTTGTATGGTTGTGCTTATCTATCTTTCAGTGATCCTGTTTATATGCTTTTGTTATGAAAATGAAATGAAGTACTGATGTCTTAGCTAAGCGTATGAAAATTTAACATGTTATCAGAGCCACCCTGAAAGAAGACATTGTGCAGCTAAAGAATCTATGGCTTTTTTTTTTTTTGGTCTCTATCCATGATCGATCAGCAAAAGAAGGCTAGACCGACTCTCCATTGAAGGGCGCATCTTTTTGTCGAAGCGGAATTCGATTCCGAGCATTTTCAGTTTTGATGCGGAAAATTAGGGCTTTCTACAGAAGAAGAATTTTTGAGTGAGCCCAGCATAGGATTGTTCTCCTCATCAAAATCTAAGTTTAGAGACCTGGATCAAGAAATTTGGTTGGGTGAAACTCTGGGAAAGTCAAACCTTAGTTTGACCCCGATCTGGAAAAACCCTAAATACTAAAACTGCTAAGTTTTGGTACATTCGCTATATCCTGAGATTGGCGAAGGATCAAGAGTTGAAAATTGCAGAGGCCGAAGATAAAATCCTGATTTACACTGTGTCTGAAATTCAGCCTCAGATTCGCTATATTCTGGGAGATATGATCCCTCCAAGTTAGGGTTCCAGCCTTTTCCAGAATTCATCCCTAAACAGGACACCTAGGGAAAATTGCTATAGCTTGGGCTACAGAGGTCCAAATGGAATTCCTAAAGATTTTCCAGAAAGAGAACAGACTATACTTTCTGTGGTCTGAATTTCAGAACCTGAAGATGAACCAATGACACGTGGCATGCCGTACAACTTCACCATTCTGAACAGTCCTGTAACAGGTGACCTTGGGAAAATGATCATAAATCCCAATTGGTGAAACCAATTCTGATGAAACTTGTGGTGTTGGATCAGGGACATGTGAGGTTACCTCAGTGCGAAATTGTAGACACATAGGAGCAGTAACTTTGAAGATATCATAGAAACAGTAACAGACATTTCTGCAGAAGAAATTGGAAAACTAGGGCTTCCTATTCCGGGAGCTTCCCTCCACTGTTTTCAGAAAAGGAGTACATTGGACAGCTCCATTTGAAGAGATCTATCTTTATATCCAATCAGATCTGAAAGATTCCAAGTTTTGAAAATTAAGGTTTCTCTAACAAACCCTAGATCAGCCAGCTCCATAAGCAAGACAAACACCTCAAATCGGTAAGATCTAATCTTTTGCTATTTGCATTTGAGGTTCTCATTTCAAAGTGATCTATCACATCAGCTTGATGATAAGCTTGGTGAAGTTGAAAACTTCCAAGCATGAAAGTATTTGATCCCTCTGAAGAAAATGAATTAGACACCTACATGAGTAGAGAGGTTCCAATTCTAGAGGGAGATGAGCCTCAAAGCCTTACACAAGAAGAACTTGATCAAGGCCAAGAAGATCACTGTTGATTCAATCACAGATCAACTTGTACCACAAGTGTCTTCCCTAAAGACACCGAATATGTTTGATTCCTTGATCAAGCTATTTGAAGATAAGAAGATGGATTTGAGAAAACAGTTGAAGAATGTGAAGATCCATAATGCATAACATCTTGAAGCGGTAGAAGAAGAAGCAGAGAATGCGGAAGTGGTGATAGCCACCCTGAATGGCCTCCCATGATCATGGGATTCATTCGTGCGAGGAATGTGTGCCAAAAGGAAGTGATTACTTTCAGTTGACTTTGGGAAGAAAAAGAAGCTCGTCTCATAAGAAGAGAAGAAGAAAGATGGGAGAAAATTGAAGATCAAGCTCTCACCATTCAAAGAAGATCCCTCAAGCAATGAGGAATACGAAGAACTCAATTCTTGACGAACCTCTTATCCATCTTATCATTTGGATAAGAAATGATGATTTCATGAATGAAGAAGATGATGAAGGAGAATGATCAAGAAGGAGTCTACCCACAAAACAAACAAAAGATAAGTATTCAATTGTCATTTAATGATATTGTTTTGTTATGCATATTCAGTTGATGTGTTATGCATGATAGATTGTTTGCATTAATGACTGTATACTACTAATATGCATGTGATCGGTAAGTAGCTCATGGTGCTATACATCTCTCCATTGCTACTTATCTAGAATGAAACCTCTTTACATGACATATTGGATTAATGCACAATCTCATTGATGTCATCTAGAAATTTTCCATGAGATATGGATGAATGTTGTATTAGCTAAACAGTTGCATGATGCATAAGAATTTGTCGTTATGCATATGCTTTATGAAATAGTTCTAACCATGCAATTGGTGCATTTGAATTGTAGGAAAGGTCCTGAACAACCTCCTACAAGAAAACAAGGATGAGACTTGTTCCGAAGAACAAGTGATGACAATTCAATAAACATGAATCTGAAGCTCCCAGGGTCAGAGACACCATGACGAAAGAAAGAGCTTCAGAGAGCGGTAGATCCACCTCGAAGGATGAAGACCACCATGGGTATAAGAGATAACTCAAGATGAAGAAAATAATGCTATGATCAAAGAATAACAGTTGATCATGGGGAATGATGTATACGATATGATTTGGAGACATAAAGGGAAGTACATAGTATCCTCCTTATGGATCTACAAGAACAAGTGTACAAAGAAAGGTTTGTGATTTGCCTCAGAAAGAATAGACTATGACATGACATACTCTATTGACCAATATATATCAAGCATAGAACCACCTGTATAGAATGAAGAAGGAAGATAATACTCCACTTCAGGGGGAGTGACTATAGAAGATATCTGAGTTCGACACGGTACGACATGATGGATAGCTTCTTGATGGATCGAGACTTTACCAAGAGTAAAGTGGGTTCCAACCTTCAAAGTTGAATGCAGAAGACTAGGATGTGTTGATGATCTGACAAGACGAACTCATGGAAGATGTTATGATGAAAGAATACTAGAATGATGTATGGGATATAGTTCCCAAACCAGAAAGAAAGAGTATTGTATCCTCCAAATGGATATACAAAATAGAGCATGCAGCTGACGGAAGTATCGAGAAGTATAAATCAAGATTTGTGGCCAGAGGTTTCTTTCAAAAAAAGGGAATTAATTCTGAAGAGACACTTACTCCAAGAAGTAAGGTACACTTCCTTCAGAACTATCATGGTAGTTTCTTCCATGGTGAAGTAAAGACAAGCCTTCCTTAATGGTATGATTGAGAAAGAGTTTTACATCAAATAGTCACGAGGATTTGAAGTTGAAGCCAGATGGAATCACGTATGCAAGTTGAAGAAGGCCCTCTATGGCCTGAAGCAAGCTCCCAGAGCTTGGTATGGAAGAATAGATAGTTTCTTGTCGAGCATGGGATTTACCAAGAATAAAGTTGATCCTAACCTTTATCTCAAGGTTGTAGAAGATGAACTTGTCATCCTGTTATTATATGTTGATGACTTATCCTTGACAGGAAATGAGAAACAGATCATGGAAAGCAAGAAGAAACTAGCAGAAGAATTTGAGATGAAAGACCTTGGGTTAATGCATTATTTCCTAGGTCTGGAAGTATGGCAAAGTTCAGAAGAAATCTTTCTCAACCAAGGAAAGTATGCGGTAGAGATATTGAAGAGATTCAATATGTTGGAATGCAAAGTCATGGCCACACCCATGGACTCCAACCTGAAGCTGTTAGTTGATGACTCATCAGAGTTAGTGGACATGACTCATTATAGACAGATCATTGGGTCATTGATGTACTTAACAAATACCAGACCAGACATTTGTTTTGCTGTGAACACCTTAAGTCAATATCTTGTTCAACCAAGACGGGTTCACCTAGTAACTGCAAAGCATGTGATGAGATATCTAAAAGGGACTATAGACTTTGGTTTATATTATGATGGTATCCATGAGTATAGATTGTATGGCTACATAGATGCAGATTGGGCTAGAAGTATCTCAGACATGAAAAGCACATTAGATAGATGCTTTTGTTTGGGGTCTGCTATGAGTTCATGGTTTAGCAGGAAACACTCCAGTGTTTCTCGTAGCATGGCTGAAGCAGAATACATAGCAGATTGCTCTACTAAGTTGTGAAGCCATATGGCTTTGGAAGCTGATATCAGGTCTCTTTGAACTGAAGATGGATACTACATTGATTCTATGTGATAACGAGAGTTGTGATAACAGAGAACCCTGTGGTCCGTCGTAACACATAGAAATCCAGTATTTCTACATTCAAGATAAAGATGCAGATGATGATGTTTCAGTATTTACATACTGTAGATACAGATGATGGTGATTCAGTATTTATATACTGAATATAGAGATGATGATGATTTCAGTATTCCCATACTGAAGATATAGATGATGTTTCAGTATTTACATACTGTAGATGCAGATGATGGTGACCTGATGATGCTTTCAGTACTCACATACTGGAGATACAGATGGTGATAGTTCAGTATTCACTTACTGAAGATGTAAATGAAGATGGTTTAGATGATGATGCGTTGACAAAGCCTTTGTCTCGGGTAAAGTTCGAACACTTTCGAGACAAGCTTGGTGTGGTTCAGAAAGACCTTCCTCGAAAGGGGGAGTAGTGATGTTGCAGTGGGATTGTATCATCCCTGGACACTTGCCCTAAAGTGACCCGGAGACCTCGGTCTTGGAGAATGAAGAGGGATTGTATCATCCAAAGACATATGTCCGGAAGTGATCCGGTGACTTCGGTCATCGAGAATGTGGTGGGATTGTATCATCACTGGGCACTTGCCCAAAAGTGACCTGGAGACCTCGGTCTTCGAGAATGAAGAGGGATTGTATCATCCCAGGACATCTATCCAAAAGTGATCCGGTGACCTCGGTCCCCGTGAATGTAGTGGGATTGCATCATCCTTGAACTTCGGTTCAAAATGTATTCGGAGGTCTCGGCCCCCGTGAATGTGGTAGGATTGCATCATCCCTGAACTTCGGTTCAAAATGTATCTAGAGGTCTCGGCCCCGGTGAAAGTGGTGGATTGCATCATCCCTGAACATCGGTTCAAAATGTATCCAGAGGTCTCGACCCCCGTGAAAGTGGTAGGATTGCATCATCCCTGAACTTCGGTTCAAAATGTATTCGGAGGTCTCGACCCCTGTGAAAGTGGTGGATTGCATCATCCCTGAACCTCGGTTCAAAATGTATCCAGAGGTCTCGGCCCCCGTGAAAGTGGTGGATTGCATCATCCCTGAACCTCGGTTCAAAATGTATCCGGAGATCTCGGTCCCCGTGAATGTGGTAGGATTGTATCATCCTTGAACTTCGGTTCATAACGGATTCGGTGACTTTGGTACTCGAGAACGTGTGTTGATCCCGTAATTCCTAGAGGAAGGATTGTCTGAGTTCCACATCTGTGTTGATCCCATAATTCCGAAAGGAATGATTATTGAATTGATCCCGTAATTCCAATAGGAAGGATTGTCTGAGTTCCACATCTGTGTTGATCCCATAATTCCGAAAGGAAGGATCGTTAGTAACTCCGTAAAGACCTAAATCCCATAATTCCGAAAGGAATGATTATTGAATTGATCCCGTAATTCCAATAGGAAGGATTGTCTGAGTTCCACAGATGTGTTGATCCCGTAATTCCAATAGGAAGGATTGTCTGAGTTCCACATCTGTGTTGATCCCGTAATTCCGAAAGGAAGGATCGTTAGTACCTCCGTAAAGACCTAAATCCCGTAATTTCGAAAGGAAGGATCATTGAAATGATCTCGTAATTCCAATAGGAAGGATTGTCTGAGTTCCACAAATGTGTTGATCCCGTAATTCCGAAAGGAAGGATCGTTAGTAACTCCGTAAAGACCTAAATCCCGTAATTCCAAAAGGAAGGATCGTTAGTAACTCCATAAAGACCTAAATCCCATAATTCCGAAAGGAAGTATCATTGGTAACTCCGTAAATACCTAAATCCCATAATTCCGAAAGGAAGGATAATGTTGATGTTTTGATGATGTTGATGTTTTAATGATGATGATGATGTTTCTGATCGAAAGATCAGATGTTGCTGATGATGATGATGTTCTCTAATCGAAAGATCAGAAGTTGTTGATGATGATGATGGTCTCTGATTGAAAGATTAGAATATGATGATGATGTTGTTGCTGACGATGATGATGTTCTTTGATCAAAAGATCAGAATATGATGATGATGATGTTTTCTGATCGGAAGATTAGAAGTTGCTTATGATTATGATGTTGCTGATGATGATGATGTTTTCTTATCGAAAGATCAGAATGCGATGATGATGATGATGTTTTTGATCGAAAGATAAGAATGTGATGATGATGAGATCCTGATGATGATGATGCCGTATTATCAAAGTATGATGATGACGACGTACTAATCGAAAGATCAGAATATGATGATGAGTTGATGTTAGAGTATGATGATGTTCGGTTGATGATGGTTCTGATCGAAAGATCAGAGGTTGATGATAATGATGAGTCTGATTGAAAGATCAGAGTATGATGATGATGTTGTTGCTGATCGAAAGGCCAAAGTGTTGAAGAAGATGTTGCTGATCATCTAAAGGTCAAAGTCTTGAAGATGATGTTGCTAATCGAAAGGTCAAAGTGTTGAAGATGATGTTGCTGATCGAAAGGTCAAAGTGCTGAAGATGTTGCTGATCGAAAGGTCAAAGTGCTGAAGATGTTGCTGCTGATTGAAGAGTCAAGATGCTGCTGATCGAAGCGGTCAAAGTATTGATGATGCTGAAGACTAATGATTGAAGATGAAGGCTACATGATGTTGAAAAGCTTCCAATGATTTATAGATGTATCACCCTGATGATGTTGATGATGTCCTA
>LPNX010760923.1:527-25384 GCA_001517045.1 Pseudotsuga menziesii | reverse complement strand
GGGCATCTATATTGAGGAAGCTTTTGCTGGGTTTTTCCCTTTAGGGTTTTCCCAGGATAAATCTTTGTGTTCCTTTTGTATAGTTGTGCTTGTCTATCTTTTAGTGATCCTGTTTATATGCTTTTGTTATGAAAATGAAATGAAGTACTGATGTCTTAGCTAAGCATATGAAAATTTAACATTCACATGGCCAGAACCCGCATGAAACACCAAGCCGATCATCACCGTTCTAAGCACACTTTTCAAGTCGGTGACATGGTTTTTCTTCGTCTGTAGCCTTACAAGCAATCCTCCTTGAAACTCAACGGGAATCAAACGCTCACTCCAAATATCTCTAGTCCATATATAGTTCTTCAAAAGATTGGGTCTGTTTCTTATAAATTGGCACTTCCTCCTTCTCGCATTCAGCAAGTGATTGGCACCAACATTAGAGCACAAATTGTTTTACCAGAACGAGATAATGAAGGATCCATCATTTCAGATCCGGCGACCATCCTCAATAAGCGCACTTGTCAGCTTTGCTCTCGGTCCATCACAAAGATCTTAATTCAGTGACACAACATGCAACCAGAGGATGTTACATGGGAATCACTCCCTCAGATTCAGCAACAGTTTCCACATCTAAAGCTTTGAGGACAAAGCTTTTTTTTAAAGAGGGAGGGGATGTTAAGAACCCGTGTCAACCCTCCTCTTTATTTTGTTAGTATATTTTATCAGACGCATATGCTTTGTAAGTCATCCCATCAGTATGTTGTATTATCCCACATTCATGGGGAGTAAGTAATAGTTGTTAAGTTGTTTAGTTATTATGTTGCATTATCCCACATTCATGGGGGGTAATAGTTGTTTATATTAGACTTAGTATATAAGTATGTGTTGAGGCTAATGAAAGCATCGAAGAGTTATTTTGTATTGAGATTGCTTAAAGGAGGTTGCCCCCTCGAAGTGGCCCGCGATCAATAAAATCTCTTTTGTGCTCCAATATTTCTGTTATATCGTGCATTTTGATTGTTCATTGCAAGAGGTTCTCCACAAAATGGTAGGGACAAGATAATGAGTTTGGGGGTAATCGAAGCGTAGTGCACGTGGAGGAAGATGAAGAGCTAAGCAGAAGAAGCCAAAAGGATTTTGATGTGGCAATGAATTCATGCCAATAAAGGTTGAAGGTAAATTAGTAACAACGGGTAGTTAAAGTGGTTGGTAACCCAAAAATCAAAGGCAATGTGAATAAGGATATCCAATGAGTAGAATATCGAATTGGCCTCAATTAAGCCCTTAATATCCCCTTAACATACCCATACCCATGAGGCCCTTAACTTGCCATCCTTTAAGCCAGGTAACTTTTGAAGCCATTTCAGTGAGTCTATCAACTTTCCTCGTTGAATTTCCTCTTTTAAATGTTCAAATAGATGCCACTTGAAATAGGGCCTCATAAACCTTTTTCAAGTATTGGTATGTGATTCTAAGATTTTTTAAAGATTTCCAATCGAACTCTAAATAAAATAAGATATAAAATATACTAAAAAAAGGTTGAAAACATAGAATATTTAGACTATTGCGGCTTTTAAAACGGATTCATAGGTGTAGCAATAACAACAACATACAAACACAATCAGTAAATTAATTGAGGATGTGAAATTGACGAATTTTAATTGACATGTGATGCAAATTACCCCTAGATGACAAAACTTCAACCAAGTGTTAAAGGGGTCAAACAAAAGCATATTTTGTGAAATGAGGTATGGATGCAACGATCACAACGAGACGAACATAATGACATTGCCTCTAATAATGATGATGCACAGAGTGGGAAATGAAAAATCTTCAAAACATGAGTGCACTTTGTCATGACGACACTTAATGAGAAAGGCGTGAGGACCAAATAGTGGTGCAAATGGTAAAAATGAGTGTGAATGGGAAGACCATGTCACTCTGGATACGATGGTGAAGACAAAATGGCAAAGCAAATAATTTTAATATGCTTGTCCTAGTCACCATGTTTCTGATGCTTGAGAATCATGCCGATGTTGGGAATCAATATCTAGCCAAACATTAAAAAACAAAAAAAAACATGATGATGAGAAATAAATCAACAATGACTTATTGAGAAGACAAAGATGTAACCATGAAGTACGTACATGCACTCATTTTCATCCTCAAAAAAGGTAGGGAGTAAAAAGACTAAGGATAACATTCCATAATGAGCGAAGCATAGGGATAAGAAGAAGTGTTGGGAAACCAAAACAATAAGCAAATCATTAGAGGAAATTTGATGTCTAAAACGAGCCTCCTAAGTAAAATAATATTATAAAATTTGTAGGAAAAGACACAAAAACTACTTTTTAATTTTGTATTTTCAACTTATCTCCCTGTGGTTTTACTCAAATTTCAAGTGGGAGCACTCGTTGGATGCAAAATTCAATTTCACATCCCACGAGTACCCACACTGCATACTTTTGATGGACCCTTCCCCACGAAAACTGAGAAATACATTAAAAATGGTTTTTAGTGTATTTCTCATTTCTTGTGGGGTGGGGTCCATTAAAAGTATGCAGTGTGGCTACTCGTGGGATGTGAAATTGAATTATGCATCCTACGAGTGCTCCTGCTCAAAATTTGAGTAAAAACACTAGCAAATAAGTTTAAAATACAAAAACAAAAATTAGTTTTTTTATGATAAATATGCTAAGTCAACCATTATGGTTGACTCATTTTCTCCAAATTCTATTGGTTCTTAATGAATTCCAATGCATCAATGGCTTGTTTTCTTAAAAGGTCCATTTTAGACCCCAAATTTCCTCTAATTAAAAATTCAACATACCCCTAGGATGATAACTAGGAACCACCTAATTATTCCACTCTCTCCATGTCACAATCTTTCCTATATAACAAAACTAATTGTCATTATGTTAGAGATTAACGAAAAAAAATCTAATGAAAGAGCATAGTGGCGCATTGCGCTTAAATATGTCAAATTCTAAAAGAAATTATTTGGGCAATTGTAAAATTAAATGACAAGACTCGAACCTAGCTAAGCAAATGAAAATGCTAAAGTACGAATTGAAAAAGATTCCAACCAATGCGACAATATGAAAATAACAAAATCCACAAGTGACAAAGCAAAATGGCCTAAAACTAACATGCAATTCTACTCCTACTTCAACGAAATAAGAAAAATCAATCATACAGGGTGTCGTTTATTGTATATGAATGCATCAAAAATGGTATGGACATTATTATTTCCATCATTATTCTAAAAAATGATAACCATGTGCACCTGATACAAAGATAGATTTGATAGTGAATGTCATATCCCCTGATTCATAAACATTATTTGTAATGTTAAATTCTAAACTGAACGTTTTGAAACATTATATGTGATGATAAATTCTAGACTGTATGTTTTGATGAGTTTGGTTGACTGTGGTGTCTGCCCAAACAGTCCCTAGAGGACAGTAAATTCCAGACTGTATGTTTTGGATGAGTTTGGCTGACTGTGGTGTCTGCCCAAACGATCCCTGGAGGACAATTGTAACTGCTACATTTTTCCTTTAATAAAAAATTGAATGAAAGGGACAAGCCACGTTAAAGAGGAAACTATGCGTGCAAGAATGGGAGACTTAGAGCAGTAAACCTCGTGAATTGGTGGAACAATGAGAGAATCGTTAAACATATCAATCACAACATGGTCCAAGTTCAAAATTTCGTGATAATTTTTTTTTATAACAAATATCACAATGGCTCACCTCCTCAAAATGATTGATTTCCCCTTTCAAATGATCAAGATTTTTTGATATAGCACATTGCAAATTACACTCCTCGCCTTCAATTAAGAGTTTATTCTATGGATTGGAGAAACATGGAGTGTCAAGACGAGGCGAGACAAAATATTCCTAATGAATAGAACTATGAAGATCATGCTTTGAATTAGTTGGAAAGATGTTGTTGATGAGAGCGTCAAAAAAACAACGATGAATGGGATGAGGGATTTTCTCTAAGATATAAGATTTTGATTCAAGGGTACGTTGATAAAAAGCATTGTTCCTTCCAGTGATTGGAAAAGCATGAGCATATTCATCAATCAAATTGTGAGTGAATGTGATCCGTAAATAGTGGGCCTATGGCCATTCCGTCTCACCGACATAGATCTTTGCAGAAAAAAATAATTAAATTCTTACTTCACATATGGTTTTAGCTTAGCAAATTTGTCAATCAAAACTACAGTTAGTTAATTCACCATAAAAATGTTTTTACTAATTCCTAAGCTGTTAATATGAACAGAAAAAGTTTTCTTCATCTCCAGATTGTTTAATTTGCACCCAATAGCAAAGTAAAAGTGTTTGGCACTATTTAATAACCCCCAACAACCATGAAAATGCACAGGCATGTTTAAATTCTCCCCAACACTCTTCAAATTCACTATAGGTTGTATTAAAACGTTCTAGGCATTAAAAGAAATGCCCAAGCATCATTTTACACATCTAGTCACCACTAAAAATGCCCCAACATATTTAAAACCATCCCAATAAAGATTAAAAAAATGCCCTAACATGTTTTAATTTTACTAGACAGTGATAAAAATGTCCTACCAAACACAAAAACGCCCTAGTACTAATAAAAAACACCTCGACAGTTTTTTAATTCTCACAGGCAATTATAAACCACCCAACGAGTATTTAAAGCTAACCCAACATTTTGAATTAGTAGTTAATGGCCAGAGAATCATCAACACAACATTCATATCCATTCAACATAGAGATTATGCTGGAAACCCAATGGGAAAACCGAAATTTTATGGGGATTGTTTTATTGCTCAGAAGATAAATACAGAGGAGTACGCTATACACTGGGACTGTCCATTATTACTCACTTATAAATACAAAATCACATATGGAATGGCTCAGAGACACCTTTGTTGTTTGTGGCCAGGCTCCTTGACTCCTTCATCCACCATTCTTCAAGCAAGCTAACCTCTTCAAGCTGTCACTCCTGCTATTATCCTCTGCTTTCTCTTCCTCCTCTCTTGCTCCCCTCAAAGTGAATGTTCTCCTCTACTCTAGCCTTCAACTTTTTTTATTTAAATGTCCTTGGAAGGAAAACCATCAGAATGGTTCGTTTCAACTTCCAAGGAGAAATTAGACTTTTCTCAAACAATTGATATTAAAAAATATTACAAGAGAGATTTTATGTATTTATTTATTTATTAAGAATCCAATTCAGATCATACCTCCCCATTGGGACGCTTTTGGTCCCCAAAAGTTGGACCATGGAGGATATGGAAACACATGGCCTCCATTTGCTTTGTAATATCCACCAGTCCATTGTTGTAAAAGGTTGCTTGTTGCCTGCTTGTCTACCCCTATTTTGTTGCTATAGGAGAAGTGTTCTCTCTCCCTTGGTGCGCTTTAATGAGGTAATCTTTACCACCCTTGACCATGCAATATTTGTTTTCTCTTCTATAGAAGGTAGCATCCATATCCCATATATTCGGGCTGACAAACATCACTCCACATGTGTCTAATGGTGCAACTCTACTTCATCAACATAACTAGCCTTAATGGAAAGCATGACTTTACATCTTCAGGTGATTATCATAACAGATTTTTCTTACAACCATGATAGTGAACTTGGATGTACTAGCTCATAATTTTCCAACCCAAGCTCGTCAACTAAGGTTTTAGAAATCAAATTACATTGAGAACCATTATCAAACAAAGCATTTACCTTCTGATTCTTCACTTGAACTTTGATTTGGAATAGTGCATGTTTATCTCCACTTTCTCTAGGCTGCTACAATGTAGTACAAACGCTAGCTTCATCCAAATCTGAGGTGCTTTCTACCACTTCTTCTTTTTGTCTCAGTGGATGCCTTCAATTTCCTCTTGGACTTGTTCCATTTTGGATGCAATTCCAGATGAAGTTTGTAGCACTTCTCATCTGTGTGTCCATCCACATCACAATGCTTGCAATGCCTATTAGGATCCCTCCTTTTCTTGGTTGCGACTACAATATTTTTGTCTTTTCCCTTGCTGGTTTCTTATTGACCCTTGTGCGGTTTCCCCTTCTTGGCATCCATCTCAATGTAGGGAGCTTTCTTGCTTTCCTCATCTATGCTCTTCACTCTAAGAAGTTGCAATTACCTTTGAATGTGGTTGAATAGTATTCCAAGGTACTTTACCACTACCCCAGGCTCTTCCAAAGAGATACCCAACCAAATGTCACGTCTCATGAATTCAAAAGTGCATTCTTTCACTCCTTGTCATTGTTCTTGATAAAGGTACAACCATTTCATGAGTCTCTCCTCTTCATAGCGTATGGAATAGAATTGTGATTTAAGCAAGGCCTTGAAATCTTCCCATTTCGAAATCATAGGCTTCAGTCCCATCCTCAATGCATCTACATAGCTCTCCCACCACAATAGAGCATGCCTGGTCATCTTCAAGTGGGAAAAATAATTTGTTATGCTTCTTGGACTTGATAAAGGCCAAAATAAACTTTCAATTGTTTCAACTAGTTATTTAAGACTTTAGCATTAACTTGACCATCAAACATTGGAATTTCAAGTTTTGCTTCAACTTTGAAAGGAACATTAGAAGATGAGGAAAATTTGTTTCTTTTACTTGAATCTTCATGCTTCTCGCCTTTGGAGTCTTTTGGATCACTCTTCTTCTCCTCATGCTCAGTCTTTAATGAGTGTGCTTCCATACCCTTCATTACCAGTAGATTTGTTATCGTCTCTGCCAATGCAGCAATGCTCTATTCCGGTCGAGTAAACCTGAATTCTGGATCTTCCTTGTCATGTTCGTCACGAGAATTTTCTGCCATTGTTGGTCCTCTTCTTCTTTGCAATCCTTGTAGCAATGTTTTCCCAATGACTCGGTATCCACTGCGGGTATTTACCATATAGGTACTCCAAGTAGTTTCAAATTTGGATCTGATACCATATGATCCATAAACGGTAGGCCTATGGCCAATCCGTCTCACCAACATAGATATTTGCGGAAAAAATAATTAAATTCTTACTTCACATATGGATGAATCTTAACAATTTTTTCAATCAAAACTATAGTTAGCTAATTCACCATAAAAATGTTTTACTAATATCTAAGTTGTTAATATGAACATAAAACATTTTCTTCATCTCAGTTTTTGGTTTGAAGTTTCAAGTTCAGAGTTGCAGTTTTCATTTGGTTTCATTCTTTAGATGAAGGATTGGTAACATGTTACAGGTTGCAGTTTGGGATTGCTTGCAGTATGGGTTCAGTTGATGGTCATAGGTCAAAGCAAGTTAATGTTTTCAGAAAATCTTGGGAGCATCCCAATGGATCAGGCACATGTCTACAGGTTCTTTGCTACCTTGCAGGGAGGATAACATCCCCAGTTGGATTCAGTTGTTAGCACTATTTTATTTTTGCGGGAGTTAGTGTTATCACCGTATGAATTCCAAGCTTTCAGTAGTGATTTAGCAGCTTCGAGGGTTTGCTTGTTTGATAAATCATAGAAGGTTTTCCAGATTTGGCAGGAAAAAGAGTTTTAATGGTTCTTTGGGTAAAAGAAAAAGAGATCTTTTATAATTGGGATAAAAAGAAATTAGTTTTTAATCCAATGATGAGTGGTTGGGCTTATTTCGGAGCCTAAGTGCTTATCTTATTTGGGCCAAAGATTATCAACCAAAAATTTCTATTTTATTAAAAAATATGTAATGGTTTTATAGCTTAAAGGTTTATTGGGCCAAGCCCAATATCTAAGTCGAAGCTCAACACTGAGAGAAATATGACAATTCTACATGCGACCAAGCACCTACCACATCAACACAACATAGAAGTCAACCAACAACAAACCAAAGCTCGACATCCAAGGCAAAGTACCAAGGTCCACAAGGAGTATATATATAGTACACTACGTGTCGACAAGAGATGCAACCAACAATGCATATAAACAAATTGAAAAGTGATCTACCTGGTGCATGTGGGATATTATTTATTATCGATTACACTTCATATCCTTTGCGCTCGATATTATTTTCTTTGTGAATTTCATCCAAATACCCTTGTTCTCCACGGAGATTAACAAAGTAGAGAATAAAGATATTTGGCATGCAGAGTCATTTAGATAGAGGTTCTCTATTCTCCAAGGGTGGTTTTATGCCTCTTAGGTGTTGATTTTCTGAGTAGCATCGAGAGCCCTTCTCTTCGGAGAATGGGACCACCTGGTCCGGGACCATGGTGAAGACTCAACTCAGTGTTGAGTGACCATTCTATTGAATGGTAGATATCTGGTTTGGGACCATGATATAAACCTAGATCTGCCCTGGGTAGACTCAACCTTGTGTTGAGTAGACATCTGGTCCGGGACCACGATGTAGACAACTCTGGGATTGGTCGACTTAGCTTAGTTTTGAGTAGCCATTCTCTAGGAGAATGAAGACACTGTAAGCCCTAGACTGGGTCTAGGCATGTGTGTGGCACTTTGACCCTTGATCTATGGGCTTAGTGTGCTTCTCCAAGGTTTAGCTACCCTTGGTTAAGTTACCCTAGTACTAGATCTAGGTGTCACACAGTGTGTGAGATAAAAACATTAATAACTCTCTTGGTTTATGATGATGTACTTTTGAAATAAAAAAGTACCACAGGTAATGACCACAGAGGCACTTGGTAAAAGGCCAAAGTCAAAAGTCAAAGAAAATAAAAATAAAAGTACCTTTTTGATAATAGTGAAAATGAAATTAGCAAAAGAATAAAAATATTATTATTTTTATCTTTCCTAATCTTGTCCACCTAATAGGACCACATGTGGAAAACAAAATTAAAGGACTTCTTATAAAAGTCAAAGGAAAAAAAAAAGTACATTTTTTGTAAAAGTGAAAGTGAAATTACTAAAAGAATAAAAATATTATTATTTTTATTTTTCTTAGTTAAAGAAAGATTTCTTATAAAAATCAAAAGAAAAAAAAATACCTTTTTGGTAAAAGTGAAAGTGAAATTAGGGAAAGAAAAAAATATTATTATTTTTATTTTTCATAATCTTGTCCACTTAGAGGTGAACAAAGGCTATAAAAGAAGATTAAGCCTCCTCATTTGTTACACACACTTTTGATCTCACAGGAGAAGAAAACTATCTTATGTTCAAACCCTCAGCTAGGGTTTTATCAACAAAGTCCATCTTCAGTATTTTTGCACAACTATCTTCAGCATTCCATTTTTTGGGTAGATTTCAGCAGTTTGATATTTTTGGGCAATTTTCAGTAGTCTGATATTTTCAGGCAGTTTTCAACAGTCTAATATTTTCAGGCAGTTTTCAGCAGTCTGATATTTTTGGGCAGTTTTCACAGTCTGATATTTTTGGGCAGTTTTCAAATAGTCTGATATTTTCAGGCAGTTTTTCAGCAGTCTGATATTTTTGGGCAGTTTTCAGACAGTCTGATATTTTCGCGCAGTTTTCAGCAGGCTGATATTTTTGGGCAGTTTTCAGACAGTCTGATATTTTCAGGCAGTTTTCAGCAGTCTAATATTTTTAGGCAGTTTTCAGCAGTCTGACATTTTCGGGCAGGAGAGAGAAAATCTCAGTTTTTTCTGAGAAAACCATAAATTGGTAATTTTCTGTAATTCTGGAAATTGTGGGTAAAATTATCAGCCTAATTTTTACTGATGAATTTTACAGTTACTATGGTCAAGATCCAGATCTGGATTTGAGGAACTTTTTGAAGAATTTCTTAAGCCATCTCATTTATGAGATGAGCAATTAATGCTTTTGGGGTTTTTGTCCTTTGAAGGTTTTCCCAGTGAAAAATATTGTGTCCATGTGTGCTAATGTGATGAATGTGTTTTTACTGCACTGCTGATCTATTTATGTTTATCTGCAAATTTTTAAAGTTTATGCTAATGCTGAAAATTCAACATCAAGCCACCCAAGTTAACAAAGGTAGTTTTTCCTCTATGAGGAAACACGGTGCCAGCATCAGGATTCTTCCATTGATGGTAAAACAAATAAGCTAGGAAACCCAGAAACTCTTTGATGAGAATTCGAATTTTAGAGTAGATGGAGTGGACGTCAACAATGTAACCCTCATTGGGATGGTCTTCAACAAGGAAGAGAGGGTTACTGATGCCTCGTTTTACTGCGACGATGGTACAGGAAGAATAGAAGTGAAATGATTATCACCATTGTTACGGATATGGTTTCCCACATGTGGGGAGGGATTCTTCAGTTATATGAGAGAACTCAATTGTTCAAATATTGAGATATATGCAATACCAGAAGGTTCCATTTTTTTCCATAAGATATCTCTTATAAGAGTTGATGGCTCAGTTACAGTTGTACAACTTTTGGAAACGCCATTTGTGAATTTGATCGATTACGCATCGTTGGTTACTACAAATGTTGCAAGACATAGACATGTTGCTGGGAATTCAAAGCTTTTGCTTGAATTTGAACTCCGTTGAACTCACCAAGCAGTGCAGATGATGAGATGATTCAAAAAACTGCGTTTGACTGTTGATGTAGCAATTAAAATGCATTGATAGTTCATATCAAAATCCCAGCAAGATCGAAGGTTTATAATTATTCCGTTGGAGAAGTTGCTAAGAAGTCAATGTTTAAAAAGCTGGACGGATTTTTTTACCGGTGTATAAGTTTAGACACGTGTCTATACAATATTGTTTCATAAACAAGATCAACTGCTTAAAAGCATTCTGTTGAGTAAAATGCTGCGATGTTAAAGATAAAAGAGCTCAGTGGAATCCAATTTCGCTAATTGAGAAAGAAGTAAATGAAACCACTTTTTAGGTTAGTGGAAGCCACTTATGCAATTGGCAGTGGACACGTTGTGCACATGGTTTGTGAATTAAAAAATCACAATGAATTTATGATAGCGTTCGATTCCATTGGCATCAACATCAACGAACTTGTGGTGGAGAGTACATAAACATAGCTGAACTACTAGGGTATCAAGACAAAGCCACATACAATTTTAATTGACATAATGAATAAAAATCGTTTGAAAATGTTGCACTGAAGTGGAATTGTAAGAACCACATCAAAACTCCATTAGCATGCAAACTTCTCAACGGCATAATGATTCACAGGTTCAACAAGTCGTTGAAATATTTCGAGATAATGTGTAGATAGTCTCTTTTCCGGGTCAGGATGGCGATGAAAAATTGAACATAAAAAATGCTTTGGATGGATGTAAGACTGGGACAAAAGAGCGAAAGAGGAAGAGCCATTGGGATCAACCAAAAAAACTCATAACACAAGAAATTTCATGTCAAACAAGCTTAAAATGTGGAGAAACCAATGTAGAAATTTTCTATGGTTGGAGCTATGGATGATTTAAAAGCATTCAAACTGTTTGATAGAGAGCATTTAAAACTCGGCAGCTAAAAGACATAGAACAGTTAGAGGTGGTAGACTTAGCATCAAAGATCATCTTCAACAATTACGACTTTAATATTCAAATTCCACATTTTCAGGCATTTGCTTTCAGTTAAAGAGTAGCTGGCAACATTTTTGGCATTCGAAACCTATCAAAGCAACAAGACAATTTTTTTGGAAATAACTGTTTTACCAGTAAACTTCAAACATGTGTTTTGGCTAAATTAAAATGTATTCTTAAAAACCGAAAGAGGATCATCTTTAGTATGGGTTCATCTACAAAATCCTTTCTCAGTTTCTTCTTAGGTGTCAATTTTTGGGAGATTTGAATTGATCAAGTTACAACACCTTTTTCTATATTGTAATTTCATGTTTTAGTCAGTAACTTCAAACACAGATTATGAGGAGATGGAGAGGGATCTAGGAAAACTAAAACATGGGTTTTGATGGGAATGGGTTAATTTACAAAAACATCTCTAGTTTTGTACATAATTGTTAATTTTTGAGATATCCAGGTGGGGATTCAATGCTTATTTTTCAGAATTTTGCCTCCTAAAAAGATGGAAATAAGTTAAAATGTGTCATTCTTTGTTTGTAACTGTTTCTATTTTGGGAAAGGGATAGGAGTTCAAAATGGGAGGTTGGGTAGACTCTCGTGGGAAGATGAGGCTCTTTCATTGTATCTGTTGGGAATTGTTTCATTTTCTAAATGTAAATAAAGTTGCAGAGAGAAAAAGTTGGAAATTCTTCAAGGAAGAGATTCTTGTGCTAGTGTTTTCTTAGCAAGTAATTTTTTTCTTAAGTGATTGTACTTCTAGTTTCCACCCCATATTGTATTTTCTTTCATGTTTGAATAAGAGTAATGTGAACTAGAATTCATCCTTGTTAGATGCTCTGTTTTAATGGATTGCTTTCCTTTTTCTCATACCACCTTGCAATGCTTAAAGTATGAGGAAATGGTGTCTACCTTACCTCTGTCAATGTTCTTTTCAAACCCCAATCTTTTGCAGCTTAAACTAGTATATTTTATTTGACTCCATTTTCCAATGGTCTCTTTTCAAGACTGTTTTACCAAACGTTGTAAAAAAAAACTTGTTACTATCAGAAATCTGACCTTCTGAGTGGTTATTATTGAATATCTTGAGTGTGAAAGCCTTAGGTTATTGAGAGATGCATATCTGATTGTATGAGATCATAATACAGTCTAAAGTTGGTTTTGTGGTTACCTCGAGGTTTCCTTGATACAACCCAAGGTAAATCTGAGTGACAACAGAGACTTTTGAGTCATGTCCCATATATAGTCATTCATCCCATCAAAGTAGTAATTCAAATTTGTGAAAAGTGTTTTTAATTTCCTAAATATTTAATTTAAGAATCAATGACTTGAGAGGAGGGTGTCCCTTGAGCATTGGAGTTGTCCCTAGAATCTTCCCCCACTTCCCTTCATCCTTCTCTATATCTTTCAAAAGGATAAGTTCGTATTCCACTTCTTATATTTCCTAGCAAATTGAAAAGGAAATTTCCCTTTTAAAAACTTCCTCCCTCGAAAGAGGTTGATTGCTTCCTCTTCCTCAATGGTTATGATCTCATCGATGGATAGGCATGGTAGCAATACCCCTTGAATAAAAAAACAAAACATAGACAAAATATCCAACCCAACTAAGAAGGGGTGAAGAAGAAGAAGAGGGTTATTTCCGAGGGAGATTTATTCCACTATTCTAGTAGATTACACCTTGGATAAATTGACATCCACCACTATCAAAATTAACTTCACTATAGAGCTCAAATCTCACCTAGACTTTGGATTCAAGCCTCTCTTGATGTTGTTGTGTGCTGGTTAGGACTGCATTTGAATGTTGGAGATTCATCCCATAATACAACCAAACTTCAGTGAAAAAAAACCGTGTTGTTGGATACATGCTACAAGACTTCCATTTCTTCATTCTTCATTTCCAAAATTGAGAAATTAATTGTTGTATGTGGTGAAATGAATCTTTCTGTCATTGGTGTTCATCCTTATCATGACCAGGACACTTTTTTAGACTGCCAAGATTTTCTATAGGTGGCTCAATGTACATTTTTTATACCACGCTTTTCTAGGATTCTAGTTAATTTAGCGCATAGTCGTCCTTTTTGTAAGAACATTCTATCCTCCTTCACATTGCCTCTGTAACATGGCTTTGTTCTTTTGGACCAACAAATAATCATTCTTCCTCTTCCTTTATGTTCACTCCATTAACAACAATAACATCATTAAGTTGGTCAATGACTTGATCTAGAAAACCCCGAATGTCTTATGCTTTTTACTTGAAAGTTGTATTGAAAGATCAACAACCTCATAAGTCCTTTTTTGTCTAATTAGGGGCATTTCTGTTGGAGTCTTGATTTGAGAACCAACTATTTAAGAAGGTGATGTTTGAAATCAATTGAATATGCACTAACCCTATAATAGATTACACGAAAAAAATGTGACAGAGGTCCACCAAATGAAGACAATGCATGATGTAAGGTTGCATCTAAAGTCGTACCAGATGTTCCTACTAGTTTTTTAATATATACCACATTTTTCAAGTTTGCATACTGTCTTTATCCATATCAATGTTTTTCATTGGGAAATTGTCACCCATTTTAGTATAATGCTCAACCAACATATCATTATCAATTTCACAAGCTATCTAGTGAGGATCAATATCATTAAATTTTAGGTTTATATCATCCTTAAATACTTTATGCAATAGTCCAATAGGGATAATTTTTGATGCAACTCTTTACTGCAAGTTATATATTTACCATCATAATTAATTTCTATAGCTTGCTATGCTAGAGGTACAATTGATGCTTGCATTTGTTGTGCTTAGATCCACACTAGCCCATCCTTTATTGTAGCATCATCGCATAATGTAAGCAATCAACAACAAGCCATTGATCTTAATGTAGATTTGATCGATTTCAACGATATGGAATGTTCCAGTGATTTGGATCCTGATCTGTGATGTAAGAAAAATCATAGATTTGTTGCAAAATTATAGAGAAGAACGTCCATGCACAAAAAACAAAGGTAATGTTCTCATACGTTTTTGTGTTAATTTATCTGCCTTTTCTGTGATCGGTAAATAATGAATTTAGTTACAATCCCATCTTTGACTTCATCAAAAGTTGTGCGATTCTACACTGTGCATTCTACAACGTGCTCCATGAGATTCTGATTCAAAATTATATCCAAGTTCCTTCCATATAACAACAATTACTAACTGCCCTTAATCCTCAATGCAATATTTTAAACTCAAACAATTTCTAGAGATTTTATCTTTGAAATTCTTAAATTTAATCATTAATCCATTATCTTTTAATTTATAAAATCCCTTTAATTATCTTAAAACAAAAAATAAATTATCTTGGAGATATTTGATAGTGGATTTATTGTTGCTTTGAATTGCTATATGTTTAGTTTCAATTTGAGAGTTTAATTGTGCAAGTTGTTCATAATTGTTGTTTCCAATAGAGTTTTCTCTAGCAATTAAAGCTAGAACAACTCATTAACATGGAAAACAAATACACACATCCCTCTGCATGGATTCATGTGGAGCAATTATTGATTTTTATTTATCCTCAGTATCGACAATCGTAATAAATTATTGGAGTTAAAGAAAAAAGTTGGAATTCAGATAATTGATGTACAACATGGAAGGTATGGGTGGTGATATGAAAAAAATTACTATCGCTTAATAACTAATATAGATAAAAATCGACAAGGTGTAATAAAATCTGGCGAATCCAAGCTATCAATAAATTTAATTCGCCAAACTAAGTTTAATTTCTGAACTCTAAATAATATATGTTATTTAGTTCATGGTATTTTTTTTATAGATGCATGAGTTTATTCTAGTCCAACTGTAGCAATTTGTTTTGTATTCATTTTGTGGTAGCATGTTTCGGAATTTACATTCAGTAACATGCCTATATTCAGCTTGTATCTGCATAGATCTGTCTCTGTTATTGGGTTTATGTTAACTCATTTTTTTAATTATGAGAGTAATTAATTGTTTTTTTGTAAAATCAAATTATTTAATTCCAAGAACAAACTATGTTAAAGAATTTTGTATTGCATTTCATCTTTTTGATGTTTGATTGTAATTCTAATAGGATTTCTTTCTCTGCCAGTATCAAAGAAAAACATAAATTTCTTTAGGTTAAGATGTTAATCTTATTAAAGACCGTGATTATTATATTCACATTTGAAATGTCTTTTCTGAGATGTGTTTGCTCTATCCATTATGTGTTTATTGTGTAGTTTCTCCAATGAACTATGCACATCTATCTGCAATTTAGATGCAACAATTTCTCAAAGCAGAGGATCCCGAAACAACTTTACAATCTAGAAAAGGAAAAGGGCTAGTTCCATTTCAGAGGACGCAGATAATGTTCATGTACCTGAACTCTTGTAACACCATCATTTTCTGTTGAATCCTACACAAGATTATTATTGTTCATTTTGTACTTTGATTCATATTAAACATGCTTTTTCTTTTTATAGTTGTTACTTCATTGGTTATAACAACACATTGAGTCTTGTTTTTTATGAGATTAGTTTTTTTCATGCCATGCCAAATTGTCATTTGATGTTCATTGTAAATCCCTTTTGGCAGTTCTCTCTTTTTGAAAAGCAAAGAGACATGTCTAAAATATATTATGACATCCCATGCAAAACTGTAATGTGATGTTAATTGTAAATCCCAGTTGGCATAGCCCTCTTTTTGAAAAGCAAAGAGACATGTCTTGTATATCCTATGATATCTCATACTTGTTATTTTGTAAAAGTGTTAAGTTCAATAAACTTGTTACATATTGTGATTTGGACTATTCTCTATCTTTTGAAAAATTGCAGTGTTCCATTTTGTTGTGGTATTAATTGCAATGTTCCATTTATCAATATACTATTGTTTGAATGAAATAGTTATAAATATAAAATGATTTTATAACAATTATATATATATATATATATATATATATATATATATATATATATATATATGACAAAAATGGATATGATTTTTATATTAAGGAGTTGTGAAGATCATATAGATAGAAAATTATTAACGGTCTTTCTGGGTGCCCAAAATGGTTATGTAACCTTAATAAATAAACAAAATGCTTCCATAGCATGCTTATATAATACTAAAAAAGTGGGCTCCTTCAAAAACCTATAACTAAATTACCTTACATATTGGTAAAGCATAAAAATCGAAGTGAAATACATAAAACAAAAACAATATGTAAAATTAATTAATTAGTATTTCGTACACCTTTGATGAAAGAATAAACCCCCTATCTAATGAAAGTAAACTAATGGTCTCATGTGAAATGTGGAAAAGTACACAAAGACCTTATGGTTAGGTGGTATGATTATTGAACCAACATAGATCCATCTTAAAGATGGCTCTACCAAGCACCGAGAGGGATCAAATCTCTGGAGGTGCAAACCCTCTCTCCTATATCGAATCAAACACTCACCCATTTTGTCATTAAAATCGCGTCTTCAACATAATATGTGTAGTTGAAAGGTAGGTTGCCATGGATTATCATGCTACGGGGTATCCCTGCACATTATTGCACACTGTCATGGATGATACCCGAAGGGGTATCACTTCATATATTTGAGTGTGCATGTCATGTTTGTGGTAATTAATATCGTATTGTTATGACACTATATTAATACTCTTATTACCTATGCAAATCAATTTGTTACCTGCGCAAGTTAGTTCCATATCCCCACAAATTAATTGTTGCAGTGGATGTCACATGTATTTATGCATATTATTGTAGTCTCTGGAGCATCATAAATGATAATATTGTTGTGGGAGGGAAGGAAATGTTTATATTAGGAAATGGAGAATATGTTTAAACCATTTTAAACAACCCTAACTCCAGTTTCAACATGATAGTAGTGTTTGAATATGATTGTAATATGTGAATGTTTTAATATTTATGGATTTAAATATTAAGCGGTTATTACAAGGGATTTAAGAGAAATGATTTAGATGGGATTTCAGTATTTTTGTATATGATAGTGATGAGTGAATGACAAGAGGTTGAGTAGTTAGAGTGATAGAGTGACTTGAAATCTGAAATTTGAGAACTCTAGGGCGAAGCATATTAATTATTGAGCATGATTTACAATCAAAATCAATATTTTGAAATAATAAAATATTTTTAAAAGTTTAAAAAATAACCACAATACTACTACCTCTTAAATATATTTTGAAAAGTTTGAAAATATCCAAAACAATGATTGATGTTGTTTAGTTAGAATGTGGTTATCAAATTTAACCTAAAGCAGCTCAAAAATTTAACTGTACGTATAAAATTTTAATAAGAGCATAACCTTATTAATGATATGTAATGATGAGAGAAAATGTGGTAACAACTATGTGAAAAACAAACATTTATTAGATTTAGATGGGATTTCAATATTTTTGTATATGATGGTGATGAGTGAATGATAAGAGGTTGAGTAGTTAGTGTGATAGAATGACCTAAAATGTGAAATTTGAGAACTCTAGGGAGAAGCATATTAATTATTGAGCAAGATTTACAATAAAAATCAATATTTTGAAATAATAAAATATTTTTAAAAGTTTAAAAAATTACCACAATACTACTACCTCTTAAATATATTTTGAAAAGTTTGAAAAGATCCAAAACAATGATTAATGTGGTTTAGTTAGAATGTGGTTATCAAATTTAACCGATAGCAGCTCAAAAATTTAATTGTACATATACAATTTTAATAAGAGCATAACCTTATTAATGATATGTAATGATGAGGGAAAAAATGGTAACAACTATGTGAAAAACAAACATTTATTAGATTTAGATGGGATTTCAGTGTTTTTGTATATGATAGTGATGAGTGAATGATAAGAGGTTGAGTAGTTAGTGTGATAGAGTGACTTGAAATGTGAAATTTGAGAACTCTAAGGCCAAGCATATTAATTATTGAGCATGATTTACAATAAAAATCAATATTTTGAAATAATAAAATATTTTTAAAAGTTTGAAAAATAATCACAATACTACTACTTCTTAAATATATTTTGAAAAGATTGAAAAGATCCAAAACAATGATTAATTTGGTTTCGTTAGAATGTGGTTATCAAATTTAACCTAAAGCAGCTCAAAATTTTAACTGTACATATAAAATTTTAATAAGAGCATAACCTTATTAATGATATGTAATGATGAGAAAAAAAACCGTAACAACTATGTGAAAAACAAACAATTATTAGATTTATTAAAAAAGAAAAAACATTGTCTTAAAACAATATTAAATTTTTCCAAAGCAAATAAATTTATGCATGAAACTGTTTAAATTCTAGTTGTCTAACTAGGGGACGATTTTCTCCCTATTTAAATTTGAGTTGTCATAACTCACTCTTAAAATTAGAGTTGTTGTCTAACTAGGGGACGATTTTCTCCATATTTACAGTTGGTTTTTACATGTTTCTAGCCATGCAACTTCACGGAATTTTCAAAACTTGCAAAAACATTGTTAGATATTACAGAGTGTGGGTGTCTGGGGGTTTTCATGTCATGTGATTTCATTTCTGCACTTAAAATAACCCAACAAACAACACAAATTACAAGATTTTGTGAATTAAATCCACCAAATTGAGGTGAAAATCAGCCTAAAAATCAAAATAGTCTCCCAATTGGAAAGCTCAGTTTAAATTCAGTGATAGCAAAAATAGAATTAATAATATATTTAAAAACAAATATTGTATTCATTAAAAACAAATATTATGAAAACATTGTTGTTTAGTGTCTAACCATTTGAAACGTTCTTAAACCATATTATTATTATTACATAACCATATTTGGTAAACTAATAATATGAAAACCATATGAAGCTAATATTTAACTTAAAGAAGAATATTAGATTTAAAAACTTGATTTAATATTAATTTTTTAAATTATATTAATTTTGTTTTTGCTAAATAATTAATAAGAACATCAATGAATAGGTTGTAATTGTAATAATAAAGATTTTGTCGGGGTTAACATTTCATTTTTAATTTGGGTTAACTGAAATTATCACATTAATCATGAAGAAAAAAATACTAGTAATTGTATTAGTTTTTAAAATGAAAGCTTAACCTCAACAAGGTTTATATATGAATTTATGATTGGCTCTATTTTTTTTATTATGTTTTGATATTTATTTTATTTTTATCAAGCTGGTGTATTTTTTATTTTTATTTGAGTCCATTATAAGCGCGGAAGGAGTTAAAATGAAACTATATGAAGAGAATATTAAATTTAAAAACTTGATTTAATAGTGTTTTCTATTTTAAAAAAAAGTAAAAACAAAGATTGTGGTTGATGCAAATTTCTTTTTGCTAAATAATTAATAAGAACATCAAAGAATAGATTGTAAGTGTAATAACCAAGATTTAGTTTGGGTTGATATTTCATTTTTAATTGGGTTAACCAAAATGATCACCTTAATAGTAAGTGTGCTTAATACTTGAGATTTTTTTTATATAAAGAAAGTTTATGCAATTTTTTTAAAGGAAATTTTTATGTGATTTAGTTAGTTTTAAAATGAAAGCTTAAGAGTGTTGAGGAAATGCGAAGCTCATCACGATTCATATATGCTTTTATAATTTGCTTTATTTTTTATTTGGTTTTGATATTTATTTTATTTTTATCAAGCCTACCAATTTTTGGGTATATTCAAATTATTTTCTTTTATTTTTTATTTTTATTTGAGTTGATTATAAGCACGCAAGGAGTTAGGCATATCCGTTGTAGAATGTATCTTTGTGCAATGAAGCTAATATTAAACTTGAAGAAGAATATTAGATTTAAAAACTTGATTTAATATTAATTTTTTTTAATTAAAATTTATAAGAACATCAATGAATAGATTGTAATTGTAATAAGAAAGTTTTAGTTTGAGTTAATATTTAATTTTTAATTTGGGTTAACCTAAATTATCACATTAATCATGAAGAAAAAGATAATAGTAATTGTATTTAATACCATGAGATTTCTTTATCAGAAAGAAAATTTATGCAATTTTTTTAGGAAAAGTTTATGTGTTTTAGTTAGTTTTAAAATGAAAGCTTAAGGGTGTTGAAGAAATGTGAACCTCAACAGCCTTCATATATGAATTTATAATTGGCTTTATTTTTTTATTATGTTTAATATTTTTTTATTATTATCAAGTATATTAAAATTATTTTCTTTTACTTTTTATTTTTATTTGAGTCAATTATAAGCACGAAAAGAGTTACACATCTCCCCTTACTTGGATTTGGATGTAGAATTACACATCCCCTTACTCGATGTAGAATGTCCTTCTCTGTGCAATAATATATATTTATTGTGTTTGACAATGCTTTGTTCATTGAAAAAGATGACTAAAATATTTAAACAAGTGAAACTAACAAAAAAAGAAAATTTACTTATACATACTTCTTAAAAATGTTTTAATATATTAATAATTATAAAAATTAAACTAAAATTAAAAAAGCAGATACACTTACTACTTCATACCTTTAAAAATTGAAATAAATAGTATAAACATATGGGTATGATCATCATACAAAAATAAATAGAAAGACCTTGAATAATATTTACTTACTATACTTTATTTACAACATAGAATAATATTTAATACAAATTCAATTAATAAAAATTCTAAATTATATAATTCAAATTTATAAATATAATTTAATGTAATATGTGTAAATAAAAATAGATATTAAATTTAGAATATATATTATAATTAATAAAATGGAAATTTTAAAAATTAAAAATTTATATTAATGTATTGTTGAAGGCTTGTAATTGATGATGATGATGGTTAACGTTCTCTCAAACCAAACTTTGGTCTAAGAGACTTAAAGAAACGAATAATTTAGTTTTTTTTAAATTGTATTCTTATGCTCAAAGAGCTTAGAGAGAAGCGTCCCGAGCTCACTATAATTTTGACATGTTAAAAGGTTAGGAAGGTCGGAATTGCAATAAAGATTATGAAACTGAGATCTAATGTGGATGTGCGTAGGGCACTCTAAGAGGAAGTGTTTTTCATCCTCAATGTTCATATTCTCACAGAGATGGCAGATCATTTCCACCCATGGTGTTTAAGGAACTTCCCAACGACCTGTTTCACTATGTAGCTCATGAGAGTTCATTATTATCTTGGCTATATTAATTTTTTTCTTTGAACTAGTTAAAACATAGAGATACTTTTGATCTTCTAAAATAGAGTTGATGACCTCCTTATAATATCTTAATTTTCTTTTATCCTCTAAATCTTTCTCACGCCACATTTTCTCTTTAAACTTAGAAGTAACAATATTTTTAATATATTTTAGAGTTATGGAATCCTGTGTGAGAANGATCGCAAGCCTGCGTCCATCTTCAGGAGAAAATCGTTTTCTCCTGAAGATGGACGCAAGCTTGCCATCCGAAATGTACGTAGAGACACAAGTTTCTCACACAGGATTCCATAACTCTAAAATATATCAAACAACCTGTGAAAACCTAAATAATATTTTTAATGTTATTAATATTTTGCAATGCAACATTTTCGTTGATCTCCCAATGGTCTAACCAGGCCCTGGTATCTTTATACCAACCTCGCTTGAGCCTTAGGTGGTTTTGGATGGAATTTAAAGCTAGATTAGGAAGTCTATGGTCTCTCATGTTATCAATTTTGTGCTTGTACAACAGGATCCTAGTCATAGCTAGGCTCTCGATAGGGGAAAGACCCGCTTCTATAAGGAGAATGGGGTAGGGTGTATTGCTTTTAATTTTGAGGTTATATGTTATAAACCGCTTCTGGATTTGCTCAATCTTTCTCCAGAATTCTCTAGAGATGTTGCAACCCCAAACCTCACACCCATACAAGATAACAGGAGTGACTAAAGTTTCAAAGAGGAGCTTCTTTTTATCCCACATCACAAGGTTTGCTGCTTTACAATTATTTTCAAGACCAAAAAAAGCTTTCCACCCTTCATTAATCATTTTCTCAATGTTGTAGTTCTAGTTGAGCTTGTGATGAATATCAATTCCTAGGTATTTGTAAGAAGACACTTCCTCCAAGTTGCTATTGTCATACACAAATTTAGCGTAAGCGTCCTTCTTGGATTTGATAATCATAACTTTTGTTTTGTCAGTGTTAACCGTCATACCCATGGTAGAGCAAAAATCCTTAAGAAGTCTTAGTTGCTTATCAAGATCAGATGGACACCTTGCCAGAAGAACAATATGGTCAACATAGAGAAGAAGGATGATGGCTATTCCAGCTAAGATCGTACCAACACAGTCTGCTTCCTCTAAACAACCTTCTAGCTTATCGATGTAAATGTCAAATGGGGTAGGGGAGAGGGGGAAACCTTGTTTAACTCTGATATTATACTTAATATATTTCGACCACCCCTCGTTGCTCTTGAACTTGGCAATGACATTCTCGTATAACCTTATTGCGGCAAATCTCAACTCGAAAGGAACCTTTATCTCTTCTAATCTATTCCACGGGTTATTTCTAGGTACCGTATTGAAAGCCTTTCTAAAGTCCACATAGCAACAAACAAGATTGGATTTATCATTACGACATTCCTCCACAATGATCCTAAGCGTAATGAGGTGGTCCTTTAGCCCACTTACCTTCACTTTCAAGCCATATGTTGATCTTCCTTTCCAATATAATACCATATAACTTGGATAAGAGAGGGCTAATCATAATTAAGTTGATAATTAGAAGGGTTATTTGTAACCCCACTTTTAGAAATTGGGATAATGAGGCTCCGAGTCCATGCTTTAGGGAACCCTTGCTTAACCACTTGATTAAATAGCTTGTGGATTTGAGGGATGAGGACATTCCCTCCAATTTTTAAAATTTATGCCTGGTAACCTTCAATGTCCTTAGCTTTTCATTTGCTAAACGCTTAACCTCAAAATCTATGTCTTCTAAAGAGAAAACTTTTTCTGTTGTGAGTTGGTTTCAAAGTTATTTATGACATTTGGGGATTCATAAAGTTTTTTAAGATAGGATTTCCAGTTGTGTAAAGCAATTCTATTATTAGCTTTAATTTTTCTAGTTAGAATTTGCCTCTAGAATTTCTTAGGAGCCACCTTAGAGAGGTGTAAGAGATTTTCTTGTCTTTTATAAATATATTGCATTTTTTCCCTTTTAGTTAAGGCTGTGTATATTTTTATCTTGTCAATTTTAAGAGACTCATCAAGAGCTTCCTTAATTTCTTTCCTCGCACTTTTACAATCTTTATCATACCAAGGGTTGGTTTGACTATTACCTTTATTAGTTGAAACTTCAATTGAGAACTCGTTAATAGAATATTAGAGGGTTCTAGTAAAATTATGATAAAGGTCTTCCATGTTGTCTATACTTGATAAAGGAAGCAAATGAATTTTTAATTCATTTAAAAAAATATCATTTTTATTTCTATCAAAGATCAAGTTTTTTTTGCTATCAAAATTATCTTCTATGGGATCTCTATGCATGAGGGTTTATCTTTTATGAAATTATTATGGTAATAAAAAAAATTATTCATTTATATTTATTAATATATAAGGAACAAATTCATCATATTAATTTATAATTTATTTATTTTTTCAAATAATTAACAAATATTTTTTAGGTTTTCAAACAAAAAAGCAAATAATTAATTAATAATGATTACAATTTTGATGAAATAATAAACCCCTATCTAATGCAAGTAAACCAATGGGTTCATGTGAAATGTAGCAAAGTACACAACGGTCTTATGGTTAGGTGGTATGATTATTGAATAATATATACTCATTAATGTTTTAATATATTAATAATTAATATAATTATGAAAATTAAAGTAAAAGTGAAAGAGAAGTTACACTTTTTTTTTTCATAAAAAAAAGATCTTATATATTTGATATATAATAAAGGTATCACCAGAGAAGTTACACTTATTACACTATACTTTACAAATTGAAATAAATAGTATATGCATGTTGTTATGATCCTCATACAAAAATAAATATAAAAACATTGAATAATATTTACTTACTTTATTTTATTTATAACATAGAATAATATTTAATACAAATTCAATTAATAAAAATTCAGATTTATAAATACAATTTAATATCTATAAAAAAAATTTTAAATTTAGAACTCTCTTTTGCTGCTTTGTGGACTTTAGAAAGGCTTTCGATACGGTACCTAGAAATAACCTTTGGAATAGGTTAGAAGAGCTTAAGGTTCCTTTCGAGCCGAGAGCTGCCGCGATAAGGCTCTACGAGAATGTAATTGCCAAGTTTAAAAGCAATGAGGGGTGGTCGAAAGATATTAAGTGTAATATCGGAGTTAAGCAAGGTTGCCCCCTCTCCCCTACCCTTTTTGGCATTTACATTGATAAGTTAGAGGGTTGTTTAGAAGAATCAGGTTGTGCTGGTACGATCTTAGCTGGAATATTCAT
>LPNX010760889.1:865526-929811 GCA_001517045.1 Pseudotsuga menziesii | reverse complement strand
GTTTGTGTTTGTGTTTGTGAGAGCGAGCGAGCGAGAGAGAGAGAGAGAGAGAGAGAGAGAGAGAGAGAGAGAGAGAGAGAGAGACGAAGGTGGAAATTTATATTGATCGATGATGAAACATAAGCATAAGGGCCACCTCCTTCAAGACCACCATGCCTGGTGTTGCCAACCATTCCTTTCCATGCGAACATATTGAGCAGGGCTGTGAGTTGAGGATCAATTTTATCCATTCTAGCTTTCATTGTGAGAAGAGAGTCACTGGTGTCTGACCAGTTGCAAAGCATATTTTCAACAAGATTGCATAACATATTTTTAACAAGCCAGTAGCGATTTACCTGGCTTCCTCCCTTCCCAGAAGAGAGTCGCTGGTTAAGGACCCTCCCCTCCCAGTATTCAACAAGAATGCAGACCTAAGGAGAGATATGATTTTCATAATCTTCAGTGATTTGCAGGCTGCACCCATGCTGGGATTTTCCCTTTCCCGAGATAACGTGACGCGATGTTCCCTTCTGTCTCAACATGTTTGTTAGACAGAACCTCTGCTAAAGGAGAAGGAGAGCCTGGAGTTCACTGGAATCTGCAAGCTGATCCTTGCAAAAATACCCCAGCCAAATAAAGACTCCACCTTGAGCTAGAGGCCAAACTCCCAAGCGCTCAGTGAACCCAGAATCGCTCAGAGCCGAGCCTACCCCAGCAAAGATAGTGAAACAATTCTTCATGGCGAAGATAACCCCCATATGACTAGCCCAAGTACATGTGCACATTGAATGGATTTGTGATTCCATAAAAGCTTAGGAGGAGGACAAGGTGTCTCCACCCTTTATAGCAGGTGCTGAAGAGACTTGCAGATCTTCTCCCACGTGTGAGGAACATCGAGAGGTCTTGGAGGTAATGATGGATTGGTTGATGGACATGTCGGGTACATGCTACCTGCTATGCGAAAGGTGCACGGGCTGAGGCATGGCACATTGATGGCCTGCTGCACTGTCACCCACATCTGGGACATCCTGTAACTTGTTACATTTCTTTAATTTGATGTATTACAATTGATTTAAGTTGATGTATGTGAATATATAATCATTAACAAAATATTATAATTATTATAATTCTAAGTGTATGTGTTTTCTATTTCTTTTTTAACATTGAATAATGTTATAATAAAATATATAAAAAAATTCTAAATTCTAAAATATAATTTGACACATATTTTATTTCTCTCTTTCATAGTGTATATCAATTTATTTGAAAATTCAAATTTCATTTGAAAAGTATTTATTCAATTTCATTATGTTTTAAATTTGTGAAATAATCCTTTTACATTCACAAAATAAATTCAATCAATGTTTTGACAAGCAACTAATATTTGAGTCTCATTATTCCAAATATTAGTATTGTATTATATTAACAAGTAGATTTTTTAATCATAATTCTATATTGTTTCATGTTGGGACGTAGATTTATTTAGGGTTAAAATTTAGCTTAGGGTGCTCGCACGAAGTTGGTTCCACTTTTTAGTGCCACTTAAGAAATCGAAAACGCACTTCCGAAGTGTAAATGGAGAACGCATATGTGCTATTGATGGTACGTTCGGAATAAATTGAGCCTAAACACAAGGCTAAGGTTCGTAAGAAAGTATCGCATATGTGATATATATCGCATATGTGTTATGTAAAAGTTAAATATTGCATATGCGATATATATCGCAAGTGCGATATATCGCCGATATATGCGATATATTGCATATGGGATATTGAAAACTAAAAAAACAAAACAGAGGCCGTAGACCTCATTTATCATTTGCACAGTGAAATATCGGGAGAGCGATAAACCGCGTTAGCGAAAAACCGCATGGGTGATTTGTGTTTCACCATTTGGAGGTCAAGTTGGAGATGGCTTGGCTCCAATGGAAGGTAACTTCTCATATCCATTACAATATATTTTCAATTCTTTATTGTTTTTCTTAATTTCATAGTTTTTATAATTGTTTAAAACAAATTTAATAAAAAAATTGAATTAAATCAAAGAATGATAAATTAAAACAATTTGTATTATTTTGTTTAAATCTTAACAGATAACAAAAATGAGCAAGATAATGTGGAAAACGAACCCTCTAATAACCCAGAACCTAACCCAAACATGAACCCAAAACCAAAGGGGGAAGAAGATCAAAACTCACAGATTCTTGTGCGTTTGGCGTCATCGATGCTCCTTAGATAATCTATTAGGGCGGGGGGACATCAAAGACCTAAGGTGTACGCGATTATTATATATAGCAACTCATGTACATACATGGTTTTCCTTGAGGAAACTCACATATACATCCAAAAATATCATTTTTAGGGCATCTCTAGCCATTTTCAGACTTTGGTGTCTTCTAGAAAATGTTAGCTAACTAAAATATATTTCCAATAGTGTAGAGATGAGGTCAAACGGAGTTACAAAACTCAATATATGGGTCCTCCAAGTTAGCTTTTTTTTCAGTGACTTTCATGAAGTGTCGACATGTGACATAATCATGGGAAAGTGGTCACAGGTAGAGATCTGTCATTTTCAACTATAATAGATGCCCCTTAATATATGAGGTTAGAGGGGAAGACGATAGCTGAAATACATTAAAAAGGAAACAATTGAATATGGAGAGGGAAGAGAATCCAATATCAAAAGGCTCGAATGAAGGTACCTGAAAGAGAGATAAATGTCAGACAAAACTAATCTCTGAGACATACAATTCCATATACAAAACATTGCCATAAAGATACAGGCAGATCCAAAATATGTATAACTGATGAAACTATTATGGTCGCTCAATATGCAAAAAGGTGCCATATCAAATCTAAAAGAGTCATGGCCACAAACGAACAAGGTGGATCCGTGCTCAACAATCAATCATAGCCACAAAAATACAAGGTGGATCTATGTCATAGAAAAATGTCATTTGAAGTGTGACAAGGTCTTGCACAACTTGGGTAATAGAAAAATATGATGATGCTACTGTTGGCCAAAGGTCTTTAATCCAAACCGCCCAAAAGGTATGAATCCTAACCATGCGAATAAAGGAATTGAAGTCAAACATGGAGGAAAGTGTTTGATTGCCGGTCAATAATGAGAACTGTTAACAAATGCGATGGAAACCACCATTAATGAAAATGGTCCCCAAGGTACCTAGTACATTCTAACAAGTGTGAATACAAGGACTTGAAGTGGAACACTTGAAGAATCCATTGAGTAGAATACATTAAGGTTTTCCACTACCCAATAGCGAGGGAAATTGCCACTTATGACTACAATCCCCAAGGTACTATCATAAAAATCTAAATCTCATCCCCACAGTAAGATGTGTTACAGTTGATAGGAATATATCCATTGGAAGGAAGGAATTAAGGCATCCTTCATCATCCAACACGAGGTAAGTCAAAGACTAATTTGATCTAGAATTGGTACTAAATTTCATGACAAGGACCTCTGAAGACATGATGTAATGAACTGATACCAGGGAATGGATGACACAAAAGGTCAAGGCAACTATAGAATGGCCGACAAAGGTTTAATCCTTGAACAGTGAGCATGACACAAAAGTGACTTAGGAATATTTTGACACAAAAGTACCAATGACACAAATATGCAATGTAGGAAACATTGACAGATTCCCCATATAATTGAAAAAGAGACAACCTGGAGGAGTAAGAAACTCTGAATTAGGATAAGGTCAAAATATTAGGACCCAATTGTTGATAGACTCAAAATTAGTGCCTTGTTTAAGGAAATAAGACTTGCTGCCATGATGTAAAAAAAATGTGAATGAAATTCCATTCCCCTCTTTCTTTAAAAGGTTTAATGAGTCCAAGAAAGAAAACTTGGGACCTTCTTCATTTTTGGAAACCTCGAAGAAGAGACAGAAGAATGCTTGATAAAGCACTGATTCATGGATTTTACGAGCCCAAACTAGTACTTGATTGATGGTGTTTTCATAGTTTAGAGAGTTTAAAAAGTCCAAAGAAGACTCTAGGGGGGAACGTTTTCATCCAATTTAGTCTCCTGAGGCCGAAAAAGTATAAAACAAACCACAAAATAACTCTCTTAGCTTCTGAAGAAGTAAGGTGCAACTTTTTCGTACTTGGTTAGGGAAGTCTGAAAAAGGTTAAATTACCACCTACCCAATGCTCCTTCAAAATCAGCATATAGCCTGAGTTTTACGAGTGTGAAGGAAGGAAAGATCACTCGAAAAGATGCATTTGATTACGAGAAATGGGGCTTACAACAGTAAACTCAACGCTTTGTTATTTAGGGTTTAGCAAGCATGACAAAGACTTAAAGCACACTTGGAATCTTTTTCATGTTTAGGTCCAGAGCACGAAAAAGAGAAAACTAAGCTCATACCGGGGGGTCCTTTTCCGTAAGTTTAGTCCCTCAGGTCTGAAAAAGTGATAAACCTATGCCTAAGAACACTCTTCTCAACTCTGAAGAAAAGAGAGTGTTCCTTTCTCATATTATTCCACATGGCCCGAGAAAGCAATAACCTACCACCAATGTGGATGACCATTCACATATTCTTAACGAGCCTGAACTGACAAGTTTACTCGGTAGTCAAGTCTATTTTGAGGAGTTAGACCTGGGCCTAAAGAAACTCAATATATTTCCTATGAAGTTTTAACGAGTACATAAAATTCAACTCGTGGCCTCCTTACCATTTTTAACGAAATCGAAGGAGAGCAGAAAGAATGCTCTAAATGCAAGGAGACGAGTGTCAGATGCAAGCAAAACTAGTTCCAAGCACGAGGAATAAACCTATGCATAATGAAAGGAACATGAGTAGGATAAAGACACTTGAGGAACATCTCCTCAAGTTAAAGGGTGTCAAGTTGAAAAGGAAAAATGATACAAGGCTTAGCAATGATGAGAACAAAGATGAGGGCTTATACAATGAGTTAAAAGCATGGAAGTCGGCATCAGGATCATAAGTGTGAGTAGGGAACATGCAAATGCAGTTACAACTTGAACAACAAGACAAGGCCAGTAAACAATTTTGAATCCAACTAAGAATCCTATCTCCAAGAAACAACAACATCATGATCATATTTAGAAGAAAAGATTGGGTGCGGCTCACTTTGGCAGAAACACATGTGACTTTGCTATCTTCTACAAAAGCTAAAGTCAAGGAAGAATTGACTAAATAATATTCTATAGCACCAAGGCTCGATGGTTTATAATTATTAATATCAACCTCAAAAGGAGAGCAAAAATCAACAAGGGAGATAGAGTCTATAGGAACAAACTTAGTATCACAAGAGTAGGAAAATTCATAAGAAAAATCAAACTCATCAGGATCACTGACTTGTTGTTCAAAGGAAGATTCAAAAGACTCAACAAGATCAACATAAGAAGACTGATCCATGGGAATATCAAGCTTACTAAGCAAATCAGGGTTAGACTTAGTCACAACTGAACCGACATCCAAAAGAAGGTCAGACTGTATCAAAGACTCTAGGAAGATTTCATCCGAAGGAAGGAGATCATCCAAGATAGGACACATGTATAAACTTTCAAATGGATCAACAGAGTGGAGAGCAGGATCCATAGTCTGTATAGGATGACTCACCTGGTCAAATTTTCAGACTAAGTCTTGAGAAGGTAAGCATGAAAATAGAGTCTGCTTCTCAATAGCAATTAAACGCAAAGGACATGAGGCCACATAACTCACCTGTGGTGGGGTAGTGTCTATAGAAACACTAGGAATCAATAAAGGAAAGACCTGGTATCTAGTTGGGTCAGGAGATGGATCAAGAAAATCCAACTGATCGATAGTGACAATTTCTTTGCCATGATTAAAGTACATCACACGAAATAATGTTGACACCACAACTTGCATGGAATAGAAATCATCATGTCCAAGGAGCATATTGAAGTCCAAGGGGTCTTCTATCACCATGAAGTCAACTAAGATGGTCTTCCCACCCAAACTAACAGGTGTTTGAGCAAGAATTCCCAAGGATATACAAGTTCTTCTATCAAATCCCGGTAATTGACTAGCAGTTGACACAAGGCTAGGAGATCCCATGCCTCGCCAAGCACAAGCAAACAAGATACTAACTAAAGCTCCTTCATTAAAAATACAACGAGAAATCATGTATGGTTCAACTTTGACCTTTATTTAGAAAGGTGCATTAGAAGGAAGGCGCGGCTCAACTAGGCTAACCCAATCAAAGGAAGAAATCTAAGAGCTTGGTGGGGGTTCATCCGAAGTGAGTTCAGTGCCCCCTTGTTCAGTAAGTTCTAAACTGGTAGTGAATAAAATGTGACTAGCAGACACTTCACTCTCCAAAGGAAGAGTGGGATCGATCGACAATGGAACTAATTCAACCGCTTTGTGAAAGTCTCTCTCCGAAGGGAGAGTGGGATTGACCAAAGGTGACATTGATTCAATCACATCAGGATCACTCTTCGAAAGAAGAGTGGGATCAACCTTTGATAAGGTGCCTTTGGGATCACCGAGCTGCAGCGCTGAAATGCGCACCTCCCCTCCATATGCACATGCAAAGAATATAACATATACCCAACATTCTCCCACTTGTTGTTTCCTTTGCATAGAAATGATTCATGTACTCATAAAGTCACAGGTTCGGGGCATCAATGCCCATAGATCCTCTACACCAAGAGAAATTCTCTGTACTAACAGACTTTGTTAATGAGTCTACAACATTTTTCATGGTGTCAACCTTCTCTAGAAGCACCTTCTTTTCTTCAACCATATCTCTCACAAAGTGATATTGCACATCAATATGATTTTTCTTAGCATGATAGGTAGGGTTCTTTGCCAGGAAGATTGCACTTTGGCTATCGCATTCTAACCTTACACCTTTCTGCACAAACCCAATACCTAAACACAATCTTTGCAACCACACATCTTCTTTGCTTGGATGAGTGGCTTCCATGTATTCAGCTTTTGTAGTTGAGAGTGCAAATACAACTTGTCTCTTGCTCATCCAATTGATAGCTCCTCCCAATAGGTTAAACACATACCCACTTGTAGATATTCTATGATCAAGGTCTCCAGCCCAGTCTGCATCAACCAATCCATGTACATTTATTACTCTGTCTGGTCCAGGCCTTCCTTGGTAGTTGATTGCATAATTTGTGGTGCCACGCAAATATCTGAAGACCCTCTTTACAGCTATCCAATGCTCATTTCCTAGTTTTGACATATATCTTCTCAAAACTCCCACTGCATGAGCAATGTCTGGTCTTGTACAGACCATTGCATCCATCAAACTACCAACTACAATGGCATATGGAACCCGTGACATGTCTTCTTCTTCTTCCTATGTCTTGGGACATTACTCTACAGATAACTTTACAACTACAGGAATAGGAACCTTGACCAACTTACTTTCCTACATGTTAAATCTCTGTAGTACCATGTCAACATATTTTCTTTGATTTAAACTGATCATTTTTTTTTGCATGATCTCTTCTTATCTCCATTCATAGAATGAAGTTTGCAGCACCGAGATCTTTCATATCAAACTTAGAGGAAAGTTGAGATGTCACCTCCTTTATAACATCTTTGTTGTTTCCAATCAACAACATGTCATCAACATACAAAACTATTTTAATGAATTGATCACCAACCTGTTTGGAATATACACAGTGATCAGCTTTGCTTCTCACAAACCCCAATCCAAGCATGTATGTGTCAAACTTTTGGTACCACATCCTTGGAGATTGCTTTAGAGCATAAAGGGACTTTTGTAGTTTACATACCAACACATTCTTTCCCTTTACTATGAACCCTTCTGGTTGTTTCATGTATATTTATTCTTCCAGATCCCCATGTAAGAACATTGTCTTCACATCCATCTTCTCTACTTCAAGATCAAAAGCAGCAGCAATAGAAAGAAGAAATCTAATAGAAGTTAATTTTGCAACTGGAGAAAATATTTCACCAAAATCAATCCCCTCTACCTGAGAATATCCCTTTTCTACCAAGCGGTATTTATACTTATCCACTTTACCTTCTACATTCAACTTCTTTTTAAATAGCCATTTGCTCCCAACGGATTTTCTCCCAGCTGGTAGCTGGACTAGATTCCAAGATTCATTTTTGTCCAAGGAATCCATTTCTTCATCCATGGCCTTTTTCCATAGATCACTATCCTCTAAATTAACAGCTTTCTTCACATTTCTAGGATCATCATCAGTAATAGACATAGCAAAATGAGAGCAAAAATCAGGAGGGGAATTCCTTTCTGGTTCCCTTATTTCTCAAGATGATCTCCTCAAAAATGGAGTATGAGGCTCTTCTTCTTCTGATTATGCTTCTTCTATTGAGTCATATTATTCACCTTCTAACTTAAACTCTATTTTCTCTGGTTCCTTTTCCATTGGATTCACTTCCTATCTGGGGACTTCTTTGACCTCTCGAAACACAACATCTCGACTGTAAATAGTCTTCTTAGTTATAGGATTCCAAAGCTTATACCTTTTCATACCATCTTTATAGCCAATAAAGATACACTTCTCGGCTTTGTTATCCAACTTGCTCCTTTTCTCCTTTGGAACATGTACATAAGCATCACAACCAAAAACTTTCAGATTCTTAATAGAGGGTTTCTTACCAGTCCATACCTCTTGTGGAGTTTTATTAATCAATGTTGATGTGGGTGATCGGTTTACCAAGTAACATGCTATCTCCACTGCTTCTTCCCAAAATTCTTTTCCTATCCCAGCACTGCTTAGCATGCTCCTTTCCTTTTCCATCAACGTCCTATTCATCCTCTCAGCAAATCCATTATGTTGAGGTGTGTATAGAGTATTCTTTTGCCTTGCTATTCCACACTTCTTACAAAAGTCCTCAAATTCGTTCCCACAGAACACTCCACCATTATTTGTCCTCAACACCTTTATTTTCTTTTCTGACTGATTTTCTACAAGAGCCTTAAATTCTTTAAACTTGGCAAATACTTCAGATTTCTTTCGAATGAAATAAATCCATATTTTCCTTGAGAAATCATCTATAAATGAAACATAGTACATAGATTTTCCTAATGATGGAATAGGAACAGGTCCAAACACATCACTATATATTAATTCTATAATTCCCTTTGCTCTTGTAGCACCAGATGCAAATCTTACATGATTTTATTTTCCATATATGTAATGTTCACAGAAATCAAAATCCAAAGTGCAATTAGTCATACCTTCAACCATAGCTTTACCTTTTAATTCTCGAATTCCCTTTTCTCCGATATGCCCCATTCTTTGATGCCACAACATTGTCTTTACTCCTGATGTAGTCAAGGTTTTGTCATGTTTACCTCCTTCCTCCAACACAATAGAATTGTTACATTCATCAATGATGGTTTTTCCCAATAGTTTGTACATAGTTCCAGACCGAACTCCCCTCATCAATACCATTGATCCTTGAACCATTTTGCAACCACCATCTCCACACACAGTCTTTACACCTGCAACATCCATATTTTTGATAGATATCAAGTTTCTTGCTAGATTTAGAATGTGTAGCACTCCAGGAAAAGTTCTAATCCTTCCATCCTTCAGTTTTAGCTTGACTCTACCACGTCCAATGATACTGGCTGGTGAATTATCTCCTAAGTACACATCTCCTCCATTGTACTTTTCATATTCACAGAACCACTCCCTATGAGGGGTCATATGACATGACACACCTGAGTCAATCAGCCATGTATCACATTCTGAAGGATTACCCATGGAAGCTAGGTACACATGCCCTCCTTCTTCTGAGGAGTTCTTCGCCTCTATGGAAGGGGTATCGTCATATCCCTTTGCTTTCTCAACATTATTAGATCTGCAATCCTTTTTATAGTGCCCATCTTTACCACATTTCCAACACTTTCTTATTCATTTTCCTAGGGATTTAAATCTACCCTTAGATTTAGATCTCCCCCCAGATCCTTTATTTTTGTTTCTCTCCTGGGGGAGACCTCTCACAGACAAGGAATCCATGCTATGATTATCCATGGTTTTTTGCTTTATCTCTTATGATAGTAGGGATGATACAATTTCATCAAATTTTAAGGTCTCCTGGCTAAAACTACCTATTGCAACAATTAGGTTGTCCCAGGAATTCGGCAATGAACACAATAATGTAATACATTTATCTTCTTCGGCCATTTTAATACCAACAGAGGTTATCTGACTTACAAGAGTATTGTAGACATTCAAATGCTCTGTTACAGTGTCATTCTCATCCATTTTGAGGTGATGGCAACTTCTTTTGCAAAAACAACTTGTTCACAAGGGATTTTGATTGATACAAACTCCCTAGTTTTTCCCATAGCTTTACTGCACCATCTTCACCAGATACGTTCAACAACACAGAGTCTGATAAGCAGAATTGTATTGTACTCCTCGCCCTTCTTTATAATTTATCCCAATCTTCTTGTGACATTGCAGTGGGTTTCATACCCAGATCCACACCAATCCATTGTTCCTGATCTACCAGAAGATCCTCCATTTTGAGCTTCCATAGCTCAAAATTATGGCCGTTAAATTTCTCTATATCGATTCTTGAAGTGCTCACCATTCTCTTTCAATGCACAAATCAACACTGCAAAGCTCCCACTGAACCCAGGTTTATCACAGACCCGATATCTATCAACTGCGTCGAACCCTTAGCAGCAAAGGCGTCCCCCTAATGCCAAAATTGAGCTCTGATACCACATGTAAGTTTTAAACCTGTGTAGAGAAGCAAATCATATAGATTCTTTTAAGAAAAATAAATATCACAACACATCATTTACACATAAACATAGAGATTTACCTTGGAAACTCTTAACTGGGAAAACCAGAAAACCTTGGAGACACACCTCCTATTTTCTCTTCATTTTCATTATGAGATTCTCACAATACAAAATATAGGTATTCTACAACATCCAAATACCCTAATCCGTTAACCAGGATTATAAAAAGACTCCAATCCCTTAACCGAGATTAAGTTACATATTTTTAGACAACTTCTAAAAATAGCCATAAACAACTATAAATAGCCAAAAATTTAAACAGGGCCTACTTCCTGTTTCCATCGAAGGTTCCTTTGGGATCACCGAGCTGTAGCGATGAAATGCGCACCTCCCCTCCATACGCACATGCAAAGAATATAACATATACCCAACAAATACTTTATCATACAAAAGACACATCAAAATAACCCATGGGCCCTCATTATTTTATTGTATCAATATCTAATGAAATATGTAACGAACATAAATAAGATAATAATTAAATAATTAATAGTTAGGTTAATTAAGTTATTATGAAAGGAGGTGTCTCCTCAACATAAGGTGTCTAATCCATATTTAAGGCCAAGACATCATTGTAATCTTTTATCTATTCTATCATCAATATATATATTATTTAAATGGGTTATTTGGTTTACCAAGTATTTTGGTGAATTCATTATGTGAGTGAATATTTATTCGGATCATTTGGTATCAGATCCTCGTTGGTTGATCTAGCCTTTGGCCATATCCTCATACTTTGTATGATTTTCTTGGCTTGTGGCCTTACTCCAGGGTTTCCCTGAAATATTGCACTTACTCTCACGCACTATCTGCACCTGCACATCATCCCTGCCCATGCGATATTCCATTCCTCACACTCTACCCTTCCTCCATCTCTTCGGTTTCTTAATCCTCTACTGCTACTTCTCCCATCCTCAACATCACCCACCTCCATACCCCATCTGTTCCCACTCCTGCTCACGCTTTCCCCTCCCTCCTGCGCTCACCCCAGAAGCTGCCATTCTCTTCTCCACCACCACACCACCACCTTCTATCCTTTCTACATCCTCTCTACTTCCCACACCCCCACCTGCAACTTTTCCCCTTTTCCCTCACGCTCCACCCTCTCTGCTACCCACGCTCCCATCTGCAGCTTTCCCCCTTTCCCCCTTGTGCTGCCTCCATCATCTCCATTGCCTACGCACTCCGCCACCACCTGTCACCACTCCATCAATCTACTCCTCCCCACCGTCAACTTCCTCTTCTCCGTTACACCCTCCTACCCTCTGTGTTTCCTCCTCTCTCCATCACCCATCCTTCTACTCCAAACTCTCACACACCTCCCTCCCACATCATCTCTGCTAGATCGTTGCATGCTACCATCATTTCCTCATGTCCTCCCTCATGATCATCCCACTGCATTTACGTCCGTCCCTTTTCACGCTCATCATCTCCACCATGCCAATCTTTCGTCTCCTCCACACTAACCGTGAATGCCAACATTCCTTCTCCTCCATGGAAAAAACCTAAAACCTAGAAAAAAACAAAACAATATTTAATAAAAATTAAATATTATATAATAATAATATATTATTATTATTATATTTATTTAAAAATACTAATAATAGTGTTTATATTATTCAATAATACATGTTGTTATTATTAGCTCCCCTAAGAAAAAAATTCAATATTAGCATATTTAATATAAAACCAAACTGGCATAATTATAAAATTTTAAAAATATAAAAAACTATCTATGAAACAAAAAAATTCCATATTTAAAAGATTTTGGGAAAACATTATTCTTCACCAAGCTTCCATTGGTCTCCTAAAGATTATCTCATAGTAGATATCGAAACGTTGAGATAAAGAAATACATGAACGCAGCTCCACATCCACCAATATTAGCATAATTATTATTATTTGAAAAATAATAAATAGTAATTATATAATTTTATTTCTATTAAAAAAATAGAAGGGGCATACAAAAGAGAAGTCCAATTTAAAATAAGAATTCCCCTTCCAAGGGAGCTACATTAGTGGTTATTACACACTTCATTTTACCACTTATCAAGGATCCAAGACAAATTATCAACAAAAGAGTCAAAGTAAAAAAAACAATTGAAGACTATCTATAGTCCAGACAACCATCTAGTGTCAAAGAAGTTAGATACTATGGAAGCTGGTTTGCGAATAAAAATAAAGAAATTAGAAGCCAAGTTAAAGTGTTATCGAAGAGAATGAATAATTACATGACAAGAATAAAAATTTGGAAGTAATAATTGAAATGTATAAGATAGAATAAAAGTACAAGGAAAAAAACATTTCCAACAAGAAAAATCATATAGAAAAATTATCTGCACAAATTAAAGAATTAAAAGACGAAATTGATTTCAACCAGATATTGAAAAATTAAGATATAAAGAAAGAAAGAAATGATTGCGAAGAAAAAATTAATATGCTTGAACAAAATCATTAGTTACAAGGATGAAGAACTGACACAGATACGACATAAATTAGAAAGTAAAGAATAAGAGGTTGGCCAATGTCGACACCAAATAAAATTTCTTCAAGAACAAAATGACAACTCTAAAAATGCACACAAGCTAGAGGTTTCAAAGAGTAATAAAACACTATCCAACAATTCCGAAGAAATTTAATAGATTAAGAAATCATAACAAGACACTAGTCACAAAAATTAAGAAGTTGAAAAATAGTTGGAAGACAAAACTGTTAGGATATGTAGACACTTAGGATTTAGTTAAGATCAAGTTGTGTAATATATCTGTTAGGTAAATTTTGTTTATTTAGTATGCATTAGTATGCACTTGTAAATATTGTAATCCGATGATCACAAATGTTCTAGACATAAAGTGATCTGACGGTTCAACTTATCTTAGATCATACCTACGATTGATACGTGGATTAACACCCGATTGGTCCATGATCTCTATTTAAAGAGCATGGAGAGTCCTTGGCTAGTTTATCGATTATGAGAAGCTCATTTGTAACTTTCTTTATTTTGCATAATAAATTGCTTCAAGTAGCTATTTGGCTAGGGCCATGGATTGTTTCCCTCTCGAGAGTTTAAACCACGTGACAAACATCGGTGTATTGATCTGTGATCTATTTGTGTGAAGTGGTTGCTCTAGGTGTTTGGTATTTTTGGAGTACCCTGTATACTTGAACAAAAACTTCTAGACAAGAAAGATGAAAATAGATGCATCATAATTCATAACAAAGATATTAAGGAACAACTTAAGAAGTCGAAAGATGATAGGAAATTGAAATTAGAATTGATTAAGAAGTTTCAAAATGATAACATGTAGTTAGAAAACAAGTTGGAAAAGATACAACACGAAACCTTAAAACATCAAGGGACGAAAATACAACTTCCAACTTAGATAAATTCTTAAAAGAAGACACTCGTAAAACAAAATAACTTTGCAAAAATTCCTTATCGACACCCCAACCATAAAAACCGATATCCTAAAAAGTGGGCTTTGTCAAAAGCTAATGGTGCCAATGTGATCAAAGCTCCTAATGATATATTAGTATGGAATGCCAACAGTCCACAACAAATAAATTTGGGATGGATTGATTTGCCCACATATCGGAAGTTATGCTCAACTCTTATCAGTTCGTATCGACATGTTTTGTCATCTACGACACCAAAAAAAATGATACATAAACATTATAAGGCTTTGAGGACAAATCCTTTCTAAGAGAGTGGAAATGTAATGAACATAAATAAGATAATAATTAAATAATTAATAGTTAGGTTAATTAAGTTATTATGAAAAGAGGCATCTCTTCAACATCAAGTGTCCAAGCCATATTTAAGGCCAAGACATCATTGTAATCTTTCATCTATCCTATCATCAATATATATATTATTATAATGGCTTATTTGGTTTACCAAGTATTTTGGTGAATTCATTGTGTGAGCGAATTTTATTCGGCTCAAAATCCCTTGAAGTGAGGAAGATATGGTCCATAAATAGGGATCATTGGTTCTAATTGTTTCCACAAAATATACAAGGTCCCATATTTTAAATAGTTTTTCTAGTTAATCCAACCATTCGTGCATCAACCATTAAGTTGAGTGTTTGAATCTCCCATTCAATCCACTAGTCAACTGCTTTCTTAGTCAAATTTTTTCTATTGATGATTGTCTCCAAAAGATCCGAGAGTGTGATGAACCTGTATAACCTGAATGTGGCGAGTTTAAGAAACATGTGTATACTATAAAGTGTTGTTATTGAAGTGGTTGTATCGTAAAATAGCATTTGATATGAATATACCGTTTTAAGTTCAAACAAACATTCATAGGTATTTTTAACACAATTCGTACTCTTTAATAAACATAGCGCACCGGTGCATCTGAAACCATTAAATGCATCAATGCATAACAAACACATACAAATCGATGTTAAACATCCACAAAAATAAATATCCTCTAAATTTGGTAGAAGATGTTTATCATTATGCATTTTTCAACATTATCACCAACCATGCACTTATTATATTATAGCATAGTGGTGCACTCATATACTTAATATGCTACTGTGAATGAAAAACATAGTACAAATTTGTTGGTTTTGAGTATTTTATGTCTACTCAGTTCACTTTGCAAATTATATCACACTATTTCTCCCATATAACACAGGCACATCAATCCCCACATATATTATGAGCACACCGGTAGTCACATATTGCAACATGAAAATACATTTTTTACATCTTTATTTTCCTATTTTATGCCTATACCGATTTAAAACCTATAGCGCATCGGTGCAATCATATCATATAGATGCACTGGTTATGTAAAAAACTTAGTATAAAATTATATGTGAATGATGCATTATCTATAAGGTTGCATTGATGTGCGCTTAAGTACTAAAGCGCATTGATATGCGGAAAAGGTGAAAAAAATGGATGGGCTTTTTTTCCATGAGTTGAAAAAGTAGTGTTAAAAAACTAGTTTTATAAATAATTTCAAAAAAGAAAACTAATCATTATTTCAATATTTTGTCAAACTTTCAAGGGGAGAGTTTTGAAAGAGAGATTTGTAGAGGAGTAACTTGGAGCAACTAGATTTTTTTGAAGCTTTAAATTTGCAAGGTACGATGAATCACACAAAACTACGCATAGTATAAATTTCAAGTATGTAAATTCTTAGTATTGATCTCAATGCATGATTTATTTATTTGTGTACTAAGAATTAGAGTAGATTCTGAAAAAATAAAATATTTGCATAGTTTCCTTCAACGATGGAACCCTTGATTTCTTTTGGCTCCTTTTGTTTTAAGTGGCCATAAAATTTAACATTAGGGTTTAACCCCCTCTATTATTTCACAATTAGGATTTTTTAGGAACTTTAGATTTAAAGGGATTGTGCTTCTATATATAATGCATTGAGCATTTGATGCAATTGGACCACTTATTGCATTGAATCCTAAACCTCGCCCCTGTCAGTGTTTTTCTAAGAAAATGATTTCATGATTTTCAGTGCAGACAGTTTTGTAAAACTTATCATTGCACTTTTAATAAAATGTACCATTTGGATATAGTTTTTTTATAAAAAAATTTATGTATTTTTTAGTGTGTTGTGCATAGAAAGTCAAACTAGTTATGTTGAATAAATTTATAACAATGAGAAAGTTGTAGCTTATTTTTTTTAAATTTATTCTTTTTTACTAGTGCTTAATTATTTTGAATGCATCAGTGTGTATATAGTGTAGAAGAACCAAGTCATTTTTTATTCATAAAGAGCACCAGTATGGGGAACTATTTTTTAGTTGTAACTTATGTAATTTATTTGTTTAATATACTTAATAGCTTTTCTATTTAATGGTTCATCTTGTTTATTAATAGAAATTGTGTGTTAAGAGTTTAGGGAACAATAATTCTAATCAACACAATGGTAGCACATCCAAAAAGGTGAAGCGAACAAGTTCTTTGTAATTTCAATATAAATTCATATGTTTGAATTATATGTAAGCTTAATTATTGTGTTCCATGGAGAGCCAAAAAATAAGGAAAATTGATAAGATTCTTTGCAATATAAGTGTAGAAGAGCGTAAAACCTTGATGGAAAAGTTGTAGAGGGATGAATCAAGTGAATAAAAAAGTCATCAATTAGATTTTTTTTCTTTGAATTATTAGTAACAATGCACTTAAGAATATTCACTGACATGTTTCAAACAATCTATTTCACATATGTTGAATGCTCTATAGGGACCAACATTAAGGGAAGGGAATGTTGTCTTAACAGAATAAAATTATATAAGATATAAATTATGATGAATTGGTTTTTAACTCATTTGGACTCGTGCTAGAAGTCAATAAAAGGGGAATTTTTTTTTTAAATAAAACTATGAAGTATATAGTGGAAAGAAATTATAGACGTACTTTCCACTTACAATACACAAAAAATCCAATCAATTCAAGAATCAGGTTATATTTAACTTATAGGAAGTGTTTCCAGAGTGATGGTCAATGAGTCTTGTTAGACCTGCAATAGAAAAAACATACAACAATAAAATGAATAATTAAAAAAACAATATTCCTAAACATGTCTTTCTAGAACAACTATATACTAATACACATCATTCCTTTATTAATATTAATTATGCTATATATACTTTTCACATAAATATAAAAATAGTTTAATGGAATTTTATTTTTTCAAAAAGATTATGATAATTCCAAAGGACGAACAAGGTGATATCCAAAAAATTCTTGTAGGGATGTCTAGAAAAGTGTGCAAGTAGATGGTCAAAGAAATGGACATAATTTCATCGTAGGAGGATTTATCTCAACAACAATGTGCTTCAATTATTTTTTTCTATTATATACATATAATTAATTAATTTAGAATTCAATATAAATTTTCATGTGTTTTGTTTCCAAAAGAAAAACAAAATGGAACCCATTCAACACATAAGACAAGAGGATAAGGAAAAAATGGGTTAATAGCAAGTGTGTGAGTAATTATGATTTCCTTATAAGATCTTAATATTTTATATCAGACTAACCATCATTGGATGTCTTCAAACATGTACTAACACAGAAATAATATCCAACAAAATAGTTGATTGAAATTGGGTTAAGTATGGGTTGTGAGTATATGTTGACATATGGAAAACTAATTGTGGATTTTTTAAGAATATATGTTGTTTTATTTATCTCGTTTTATAAATAATGGAATGCCAAAAAAACTTTACATTAAATCTTTTCTTTGTGATGGGGTATAAAACTTGCAGCAAACATTATGCAGTGGAGCCAAAAGAATAGTTGTTGAGAGACGACTGCCAGGCCTAAAATATGTTTATTAAAAATCTATCAATCAATTATCAAACTTGATAGTTCATAGAATTAGAGGAAAAATATGATAAGTTTATAATTATATCCTATGTATTATAAACTAAATAATAAGATACATTTAACATGAAAGACAATAATTATTTACCTAAGAATCAATACAAAGAACAAGTTCGAGAAAACCAAGTTATGCTACAAGTCTTTAAATGGAAAAACAAACTATAATGAGATCTTGTCTAATGCAAAACCCACCTTAAACCAGATCTATAATATATTGTTCTATAAAATATTTACCGTTCAAACAATGAACCAACTAAGTTTTATTTATGAGTTATGATTTTCAAAAGCCAAAATACTCCTAAATGTAAAAGCTATGAAATTTATATTTGTAAAAATTAATGACTATGATAATAACACACTACTTAAACTAATGTAGAAGAAATTTCTAAATTAAAAAATAAATTAATGAAATCGAAAACAAAATAAGATATTAAATCTAACCCTATACACTTTAAGATATCCGATCACATGAAAAGCTTAAATAAACCTAAAAAAATATATCAAGAAAAAACTATCTAGATTAATTAATGAAATTCTATGTGGAATCTACTCAAGAACTTGTCAATTTCTGAGTGAAAACCCTTAAAAGATCCCTAAACCTATGGTCAATATGAACACGCGAGTTTAAGAAAAAATTCCAAAGCTTAATAGTTTTTATATTTGTTTATTTTTTAAAGACTAATATGAAAATATTTATAAAAAACTATTTCAAACCAATCCCTAGAACATTCTACTTATTATTACAACTCTTATTTATTACTAAATAAAATTTTAAGCTATTCTAACTAATTCTACCCCACACACAAATCAATATCTTTTTACAGCTATGAAACATAGACTGTATGAAAAAACGAAATATTTTTGAACTTACTCAATGTTAATCACATCCAATCCACATGCGAAAAGATCTTTAACTAATTATTCAAATGCATATGAGTGTACTTACACAATTTTACTGTATATAACTACAATCTATGGTAATAAAAATGCAAACAAATTAAATATAGGAATAACTAAATGAATGAAAACGAGTTTTTCTATTGGAAATAAATGCACAAAAAGAAAGAAAGATATGAAGACTATATTCGATCCACTTTGTTAGAAGATCATACCACCTAGTACCATGGTCACATACATCTAAGACACACTTTCATTTGTTTTGTACTTATGTTATATGGTCCAAACCTTGGTTATGTTGGTCTAGCAAGGTATTTGGTGTTTTGGATGCATTAATACACCCAAGTGCCCACATTTGACCATTATGGAGGCACATGAACCTTCATTTATGACTATTTAGTCCTTGGTGTGCTACCACTCCTTAAAACATGGAAACCGGTTGACCAGAGGCTCCCATGCATGTTATTTCAATGTTTTGGATATTTTGGACCATTTATTGCTTTCTAGAGTCTCTCCCACTCACCCAGCACTCTAGCATGCCTATCCTACCCTCATTCATGTACTAACATACTTCACCCACCTTCACATGACCATTCATCATCGTTGAGTCTATTTGGAGCTCATTGGTCCACCTAGAGGGGTTTGAGATCCAATCTAAGCCTTCCACATGTATGCATCCAATTTTCCTCCAAAGGCTAACAATTTTCTCCTATTGTATCATAATCATGTTTCATACATATTTACATGTTGGACAATAATATAAACTTCAGTTATTTGGCACTATTCCTATGTGTTAATTTTGTTATTTTCATTGTTTTTTTGCATAGTTTGTGAAATTATTGAGTTTTGAGGATTCCATTAGCTCCTATATATTGATGTGAATCATATTTTCACATGGTATTAGATATATTTTGATCTTCAATTTGAATTCAAATATTTTGAGTTTCTATCTAGGGTCTCTTCCAGAAAAAATTAAGTTTTTGCATTGCAGGTAGTTCCAATGTCTTTGTCACTTAGTGTGCAAGAATAAATGGAGAATATTTATGTATTTCTTACCGAATTCAATTATTTTGAATGGAATGTCAAAATTGTTATCTAGCTGAGGTCAAAATGCCTCTACAGAGTCACCATGGGGACTGAGAACAAGCCCAACTTTGCTGTGGAAAAATCGAAGTACTTCAACAAGTTGGATGAGGTATTCATGATGTTTTGTATCAGTATTTTGAGGGATATTATCTTCCATGTAGAATGAAGTTATTTCTGCTTTCTCTCCACTTAGAGAGAAACTTGACCGTCACGAATTGGTATGAATAATTTCCTCATAAATTTTTTTATTGACTCAAGCAATTGATCGATGCATTCAATATGGATTGGGATTATGATATTGAAGAACATGAAATAAAGAATATGATCAACCACATGTGGGAAGAAACATTGGGAAATATTCAGATGCGAGATGGTTCTAGTGAAGGAATCGAAGAGGATATTCCATTTGAATTTAAATTTCTTGATAATACAACCGTTGTAGAAATGGAAGTATATTTTGCTCCGCTCAACCTATCAAAGTTCCCAGGTTACCCAAATGGAATACAGCATGAACTATGGAATCCTTTCAGCGATAAAAATGAATATTATGTCGAGGACTTGGTTCCCAAGTTTTTGTTGTTATCCCTAGAGGAAGTTGAGTTGGAAGAATTTGTTTATATGAGATTGTTCGATCTTCACCTAGAAGAAAAGGCCCGTGTTTGGTTCACAAATTTACTGAAAGCTAAGATATGTTTTATTGTTTTGGTGTCCTTCTATAGTTGCAATAAGGCTCTCCCCTAGGAGTTTTTGACTTCCGAAGTAGTTTGGGAACAATGGCTAAGGTGAGAGTGGTCACTTTACCTACACATGTTTATCGATGGCTTAGACTACCATTTCATCTTGTAACACGTTTTATTTTTGTAATGTTGCACAGATCTATTAAAATATAAGGAAAAAATGTACAAAAATAACCCTAACTAGAGGAGGTCTCAAGTGGTGAAACCACCACCTAGGCCTCTCAAAAACTTAGAGTCGTTTATGAAAACCAAAGATGAGATTGTTCATGATGATAAGACTAGTAGAGTACCAAGTTTTATACAACATATCAGACATAGACATAGTTTACAAGTTTCAAATTCAAAAATAGACAGAGACATAACGATACTTGACAATTCTTGCAAAATAACCTGAAACGATAACTCGTTTCTGCAGATGATGAGAGCATGCTTCAGGATGGGGGTTTTCCTTAATTATGGGGCAACCCCATCTTTCCTCCTATGAAGGGTTGGACATGTTGGTGGCTACCTCTTGAGCATATTGAGGCTATTGTTGCAGCTACTTCAGCTTCTAGCCGATCATGTTCTTTAGACATTTGAAGAACGACTCCACTATCAAAGGGATGGGGAAAGGAGGTTCCTGTGGAGCCGCAATCGTGATGGCGTCCTGGGATATAACTCCTAAAGCACTCCCACTTCCACCTCCCCCAAGACTAACATGCACTATGCCCCCTGTTGCACTCCCAATGCCACCTCCCCCAAGACCACCATGTTTGGCGTTGCCAACCGTTCCTTTCCATGCGAACATATTGAGCAGGGCTGTGAGATGAGGATCAATTTCAGCCATTCTAGCTTTCATTGCAAGAAGAGAGTCATTGGTGTCTGACCAATTGCAAAGCGTATTTTCAACAAGATTGCATAACATATTTTTAACAAGCCAGTAGCGAATTACCTGGCTTCCTCCCTTCCAAGAAGCGATTCGTTGGTTAAGGACCCTCCCCTCCCAGTATTCAACAAGAATGCAGACCTGAGGAGAGATATGATTTTCATAATCTTCAGTGATTTGCAGGCTGAACCCATGCTAGGATTTTCCCTTTCTCGAGCTAACGTGACGCGATTTTCCCATCTGTCTCAACATGTTTGTTAGACAGAACCTCAGCTGAAGGAGAAGGAGAGCATGGAGGTCACTGGAATCTGCAAGCTGATCCTTGCAAAAATACCCCAACCAATTAAAGACTTCACCTTGAGCCGGAGGCCAAACTCCCAAGCGCTCAGTGAACCCAGATTCGCTCGAGCCAAGCCTACCCCAGCAAAGATAGTGAAACAGTTCTTCATGGCGAAGATAACCCCCATATGACTAGCCCAAGTACATGTGCACATTGAATGGATTTGTGATTCCATGAAAGCTTAGGAGGAGGACACGGTGTCTCCACCCTTTATTGCAGGTGTTGAAGAGACTTACATATATTCTCCCACGTGCAAGGAACATTGAGAGGTCTTGGACGTAATGATGGATTGGTTGATGGACGTGTCGGGTACATGCTACCCGCTACGCGAAGGGTGCACGGGCTGAGGCATGGCACATTGATGGCCTGCTGCACTGTCACCCACATCTGGGACATCCTGTAACTTGTTACATTTCTTTAAGTTGATGTATTACAATTGATTTAAGTTGATGTATGTGAATATATAATCATTAACAAAATATTATAATTATTATAATTCTAAGTGTATGTGTTTTCTATTTTTTTTTAACATTAAATAATGTTATAACAAAATATGAATTTTTTTTATATATTCTAAAATATAATTTGACACATATTTTGTTTCTCTCTTTCATAGTGTATATCAATTTATTTGAAAATTCAAATTTCATTTGAAAAGTATTTATTCAGTTTCATTATGTTTTAAATTTGTGAAATAATCCTTTTACATTCACAAAATAAATTCAATCAATGTTTTGACAAGCAACTAATATTTGAGTCCCATTATTCCAAATATTAGTATTGTATTATATTAACAAGTAGATTTTTTAATCATAATTCTATATTGTTTCATGTTGGGACGTAGATTTATTTAGGGTTAAAATTTAGCTTAGGGTGCTCGCACGAAGTTGGTTCCACTTTTTAGTGCCACTTAAGAAATCGAAAACGCACTTCCGAAGTGTAAATCAAGAATGCATATGCATTATTGATGGTACGTTTAGAATAACCTGAGCCCAAACACAAGGCTAAGGTTCGTAAGAAAGTATCGCATATGCGATATATATCACATATGCGTTTTGTAAAAGTTAAATATCGCATATGCGATATATATCGCAAGTGAGATATATCACCTATGCGATATATTGCATATGCGATATTGAAAACTAAAAAAACAAAACAGAGGCCGCAGGCCTATTTATCATTTGCACAGTGAAGTATTGGGAGAGCAATAAACCGCATTGGCGAAAAACCGCACAGGAGATTTGTGTTTCACCATTTGGAGGTCAAGTTGGAGGTGGCTTGGCTCCAATGGAAGGTAACTTCTCATATCCATTACAATTTGTTTTCAATTCTTTATTGTTTTTCTTAATTTCATAGTTTTTATAATTGTTTAAAACAAATTTAATAAAAAAGATTGAATTAAATCAAAGAATGATAAATTAAAACAATTTGCATTATTTTGTTTAAATCTTAACAGATAACAAAAATGAGCAAGATAATGTGGAAAATGAACCCTCTAATAACCCAAAACCTAACCCAAACATGAACCCAAACCCAGAGGGGGAAGAAGATCGAAACTCACAGATTCTTGCGCGTTTGGTGTCATTGAGGCTCCTTAGCTCATCTATTAGAGGGGGGGATCATTTGAGACAGTGTTTAGCCGATGCATTGGACACAATAACAAACACAATTTCCAATGCCTAAGGAGCTCTGTACAACATTATCTCGTACAAAGAATCCAGCAGTAAATACTACTCTGATGGATTGAGTTATAAAGACATCAAAGACCTAAAGATTACAAAAAACCAATTATTTTCGTTATTTCGAGACCCTAGCACTAGATTGGTTCCACCCACCATTCAAGTACACATTTCCATAGACTGGTGCATGGAACTAAATATAAAGGTCAATTGGATGGATTGTTTGTATATGGTATTCAATAAGGACCATCATGGGAATAGGGACATCCCATTTTATTTCCTTAGGAAGTTGTATGCAGAATTCGTCCTAGGGAAACATGTTAACTATCTTGATATCTTAGGATTCTAGGGTGTTGGTCAAGGGATGCCCCAAGATAGGGAATGGGCTAGGACAGATCCTAACCATGTGCCACGCCCTCCACACACACCAAAACCCCCTCAGCTATATCCTCATGTGGGTCCTGTGATTGAGGATACACAAGAGACCTTATTTGACTTGGTAGATACATCGCTTCAGCATGGGACTGATGTCCAAGGCAATGTAGGCCAGAGGGTTGGCACTTCTAAGGCCGTCCCATCTACATATCACACAGGAGATGCAAAGCGTTCATAGTGCCATGTTACTCCACACCCTTACACATCATGTGGAGGCATATGCTATGGCCCTGTTTCAGACTTCTGGGACGATGGATTACTTCGATTTGTAAGTAAAACTCATTATTTTCATATTATATTTTGTTTCATATCACAATTTTCAATTGTTTTTCAATTTAATTATCTAACAAATTATGTGAAAAAATATACAGCTGGTGTCCCACGGCACACCAAAGTCGCATAGTCTTCCAATCAATGTTGAGAACATTGATGCGGCTATCAATATTGCATATTGGTTTGGTTCTTCACCATTAGCGGTAAGAACTATACTTGTTAATTTGTCGACTTTATTTACATATTTATATTATAGATTGTAACATTTAATACATCCTAATTTTGATACAACATGTTTTATGCAGGGTGATCAAGATTAGTACATTGAATCTCAGCTTAGTCCCTCTCATGTAGAGGTAGATTCTCAAACACATGTATTATTTTAAATATGCTTTTAATTATGTTTCGCTTTCTTTGGAAAAATCATTTTTCATCCATCATGTGTATGTCTCGTTTTCTTTGTATTATCTGACATTGACATATGTTACATTATGCATGAAACCATTGATCCATTGGTGCTTGAAGAGCACCAACGCAAGGTTGTTGCTGACCCACCTCTTCCCCCCCACCAGGTACATGTATGTTTTTATTTCTTTGAAAACATCATTTTTCATCCATGTAGTATATATGTCTATGATTCTTTTTATTATCTAAATTTGACATATGTTATTTTATGCAGGCTTCTATTGAGGCACTGGTGCTTGAAGAGCACCATATTGATGACCCACCTATCACGAGCCAGTAGGTACGTTTATGTATCGCTTTCTTTTAATTTTTATTTTAATGATTCAACATATACTTTTTTCATTTTTTGAAATTGTCTAATTGTATCTTTATCCTTTTGTACGTAGGAACGTGAGTTTGATGAATATGTCCAAAAAGTGAGCTTCTTCACTAGTACAAGTAGAATTCCTTTTTTCTTATTGCTAGTTAATCGATCCATTGGTTACACACCTCCTCATGTCCCCCAGGTATATTTATACATTGCAACTCTTGCTTATATTGCTTTTTGTACATGCAAGTATATTTTTTCTTGTTTACCCCATTGATATGTTTCTTTTTCTTTGTATTGTCTGACATTGAAAAATATGTTACTTTGTGCAGGAATCTATTGAAACAGTGGTGCTTGAAGAGCACCAAAGCAAAGTTTTTGTCAACCCACCTCTGACAAGGCAGCAGGTAAGTTTATGTATCGCTTTCTTTATATGTTTATGTATGGATTTCCCTAATTTGGTGCTTTCTCTTTTTATGTTTTTGTAGGTTTATGTATCTCTTTGACTTATGTTACTTTATTCAAGAATCTATTGAGACAGTGGTGATTGAAGAGCACCAAAGCGAGGTTGTTGTCAACCCACCTCTTTCCCCCAGCCCAGTACATGTATGTTTCGCTTTCTTTGGAAACATCATTTTCCCTCCATGTAGTATATATGTCTCTGATTATTTTTATTATCTGAAATTGACATATATGTTACTTTATGCAGGCTTCTAGTGAGGCACCAGTTCTTGAAGAGCACCAAATTGGTGACCCACCTCTGACGAGCCAGTAGGTAAGTTTATTTATCGCTTTCTTTGTACGTTTGTGTATCGCTATCTCTGATTTGGTGCTTGAAGAGACCAAAATCGGTGACCCGCCTCTTCCCCCCTAATGTAAATGTATATTTTTTTACATTGGCATATATATATATTTTTATGCAGTTTGATAGTGACAAAGTGGTGCTTGAAGAGCACCCAATCAGGGTCGCTATTAGTGAGGCACCACGACCCACCATTACTTACTCATGTATAGTAAGTAAAATTTTTATTTTGGTTTTGGAATTTGAACAAATGTACATAGAATTTTTATAGGCTGGTAAACTAACTTACAAAATTTGGTTTTTCTGTAGTCTCCACTGATGCGACCTATCCCTCTTGTTCAGTGATGGGGATCACCAGTGAGCCATCGGAAAAGAAAGCTAGACTTCTCTAAAGACATTGGAAGTGGCCGTGAAAGGGGGGATAACTAGAATAAATGTATAGGGGGGATACATAGATGTAACTTTTTTGTTCATATACATGAAGATGTACTTTTTGATCCACTATTTTGTATTATGGCCATGTGGCATGCCAATTTTTGTAACATTATTTCTATACATATATAATATAAAGAAAGATTCAAATTTATACATATATGGTTGACTTGATCTTGGAACATGATATGTGTGGTTCACAAGTGTGTTAAATTACGAATTTCCAATACTTAAAGAAAGAATTTATGACTCATCAAGTTTTTAACATTATGGCTATCCTCAACTTTTTAACATCATAACCATACCATACACTAACTAAATTACATACACTAACAATCATAACACTAAGTCATGCATGGATGTGTAATATACCATATCATACCCTACAATACCCTATGATACTAACATCATACCATTCTAACATACAATAACATACCATACAATACCCTATGATACTAACATCATACCATACTAACATACAATAACATACAATAACATACCATAACATAACATACTAACATCATACCATACTAACATACCATACCATTGTAATATACCATACACCAACATCATAACACTAAGTCATGCATGCATGTGTAATACACCATATCATACCCTACAATACCCTATGATACTAACATCATACCATACTAACATACAATAACATACCATAACATAAAATGTTAGAGAGGTGGTGTATGAAGACATCGATAGAACACTTAAGAACATCAACACAATACAAATCATCACAATGAATGCTTTATCATACAAAATACACATCAACACAACCCATAGGGTCATTCCTTTATAGTCTCTATATCTAATAAAATCCCTTTTAACTTTTCTTAATTGCTTAGTTTATAGTCTAACACAATTTACAATAGTAGGATCACTAAAAGAGAAACAAGCACAACAACATAAAGAACACAGATATTTTACTCAGTGAAACCACAAGGGAAAAAACTGTGCAAAAATGACTCAATATAGAACTCAACCAAGACAGTGTAAAACCCCACAACAACTCCTTCTCTCTCTAGAAAACCTCTTCTTCTCTCTGTAGAAAAATTTCTTGAGCGAAAAGTTTGTACAAATGAAGGAGGTGCCTCACCTATTTATATTCATCAAGTGAGTGACTTAATTACCTAACTAGGTTGGCCAAGTTCTCTAATTAGGGCTGACCTACCTAGAAGGACTTAAAATAGCATTTATAAAATACTCCGTGGGTATTATTTCCTTGACTTACAACACAGGTTTTACCTCATGAATTTTACATGACCAATTACATCAAGGACATCTCTGAATGAAGGAATAACAATAATACAAATAAAATAGATTTTGAAGTTACATTATTTGAACACTCCCTCTTAACTAGGAAGGTATTATACATCAACAACAACAACCACAACAACCATTGTACAACTATCCGGTGAATATCTATATATCATATGAAGTTTTGGAACAACATCATATATATTCAACATCAATCTAGAACTGCATCATCATCATCATCATCAATATGTGAGTACTGGGACATCATCATCATCTGGAACATCATCAATAGATGGATACTAGAACATCAGCATATACAACATCAGTATGTGAATACTGGATCATCATATTCAACATCACTATGTAAATACTGAAACAACATAATCTACAACATCAGCATGTGAATACTATATCATCATCTACAACATCAGTATGTGAATACTAGATCATCATCTCCAACATTAGTATGTAAATACTGGAACAAAAACAACATCATTAGGATTTTATTTCTAAAGCAACATTGTTAACAAAATAAATTCTAGATCATCATCTGCAGCATCGACATAGAGATGTCGGAACATCATCATCATCAACATAGAATGATGAGACAACATCACCATCATCGTTTACATAGAAATGTTGGAACAAGAACATCATCATTAGCAATAAATGTTGGAACAACATAATCATCAACAACATAGAAATGTTGGAACCACATCATTTACATTAGCATAGAAATGTTGGCATAATCACAGAGTGTTAGAACTACATCGTCTACATAAGAATAGAAATGTTGGCATCAACACAGAGTGTTGGAACCACATCATCTACATTAGCATATAAATGATAGCATTATCTAATCATGTTTCCCTTGGGACGTCTCAAGCAACATCATGGTGGGTTCTCTGGTGGATCCACTAATGCGTTTGTTTGAATTACAAACCATTTTGGGCCAAACAAGCCTATCAAAGCAAATGGATGTACCTTGGGACCAAACAAGACTTGTTTGGATTACTAACCCTTTCAGGCGAAACAATCCTAGCTAGGCATACTAATACCCCTAGGATCAAGCATAACTAGCCTGTCTTACTAAGCCTTTCAATCCAAACACTCCTAGCCAGACATACCCTACCAATGTTGATTTACCACACCAATGTAACAGGAAGCATACTATGTCATCATCACTCTCTCTTTCGAGGGAGTTCCTTTTGGACTACACCAAGCTTGTCTTTAAAATATTCAAACTTTACACGAGACAGAGGCTTAGTCAACACATCAACAACTTGTTCCTCTGTGGGAACATACTTGATATTTACAACTCCCTTCTGCACCATATACGAGATGTAGTGATATCTAATTTTGATATGATTTGACTTATCAGGAAACACCTAGTTTTCTATCATCTTAATACAACTCTAATTATCGCAATGGATATCAGTCACATCTATCTCTACATCGAATAATCCTACCAACATATTTTGAAGCCATACTACTTTGCTACAGTATGAACATGCTACAATGTATTCATCCTCTGCCATAATGAGGGAAATATTGAACTTCTTTCTACTGAACCATGAGATCATACCAGATCCCAAGCTAAAACAACATCCTGAAGTGCTTTTCCTATATTTGGTACTTCTTGTTCAATATGAATATGCAAATCTATGTAATATGATCTCATTATTTGATGCATATCTGATACCATAATCTAGCGACCCTTTAGGGACCTCATCACATGTTTTGCTACCACTAATTAAACATGGTTGGGCTCCACCATATATTGACTTAAGGTTTTTACAACAAAACATATATCTGGCCTCATATTGGTTAAATACATTAGTGAACCAATAATCTGTTTGTATAGGGTAACATCCACTGTCTCCAAATAATTGTCATTCAAAAGCTTCAAATTTTTTGTCATCGAAGTATTCATAGCCTTACAATGCATCATCCCAAATCTATTTATGATCTCAACTACATATTTTCCTTGGTTCATGAAAATATTGTCCAGATACTGCCATACTTCAGGACCTATAAAATAGTGCATCATACCAAGGTATTTCATCTCAAACTCTGCAATGAGCTTCTTCTTGCATTTGTTTATGTGATTATCCTCACCTTCCAAAAATACATCATCCACATATAGTAGTAATATCATAATCTCATCATCCTGAACCTTATAGTAAATTTTGGAATCTGCTTTACACATGGTAAAGCCCAAACTCACATGAATCCATCAATTCTTCCATACCATGCTCTGTGTGATTTATTCAACCCATACAACACATTCTTTAGTATGAATATATGATTCTTTTGATCATCTCTCTCAAACCCTTGCAGTTTCTCAATGCATACTTCTTGTTCTATCACTCCATTTAGGAAGGCTATTCGTACATCCATCTAATGTAACTTCCACTTCATCTTGGATTCCAAGGAAAAGACGATTCTGATTGAGGTGTACCTTGTGACTAGTACAAAGGTATCCTCATAGTCGGTTCCTTCCTTCTAAGAGAATATGCGGGCTATAAATATTGCCTTGTACTTATCTATATCATCATATACTAAATGTTTTGTCTTGTAGATCCATTTCGAGGATACTATTGACTTCTTGTTCAGTCTTGGTACTAATTCCCATACATCATTCTTTATAATGGACTTGTATTCCTCAACCATGGAATCTACCCATTCCTTCTCCTTTGTTGCTTATTCAAAGCATGTAGGTTCTTTGTCAATTAGATTACACATCAAAGCCACATAATTGGGGTATGGATTTTGATTCTTACTTTCTCTTATGGTTCCTTTTAGGGAAGCATATATTTATGCTTCTTCAATTATTTCACGTTCCCAAGCATGCCTTCTTTTGCATTATATAATATCACTAGGAAACGTCTCAGGTCTATGAGGTTCTATCATGTCATGATCCTCATGTATATGTTTTTCCACATCATTTTTTATTGGCTTGGAGATTTATGTAGCTCTAGGAGCTTCATGCTCCTCTTTATCTTCCTATTCTTCCTTGATTTTATGAAGGTTGTATCTTCATCAAATGTGACATCTCTTATAGGTTCAATTTGATGGTATCCTACTATATAGATTTAGTAAGCCTTTGATTTCTCATTATATCCTACAAATAATCCCTTCTTTCTTGAAGGGTCCAACTTTGATCTCTTCTTCTTGGGAATGTGTATGTATACCGGATAACCAAATATCTTTAGGTGACTCACTTAGGGATTTTATTTAGTAAAATTCTCTTCTGGAGTCTATTTTCAAGAGCACTATGAGATATTTTGTTATGTACATATATTGTTTTTATAGATACTTATTCCCACAAATACATAGGTAGATATTAATATTGGATCATGGCTTTTAATGGTTCCATGATAGATCTATTCTTCCTTTCAACCACACCATTCTATTTAGGATTATATGGGATGGTGAGCTCCCTCTTAATCCCAACTTCTTTGCAGTAATCATTGAATTCACACGATGTTAACTCACCTCCATTATCTAATCTTAAGGTCTTGATCCTATTTTCAGAGAGTTTTTATACAAGATCCTTAAACTCTTTGAACTTTTCAAATACTTCATCTTTATTCTTCAAGAAATAGATCCAAGTTTTATGGGAGTAGTCATCACTAAAGGAATCCTAATAAACATAATTGCTTAGTGAAGTAGTCTGCATTGGCCCGCATACATCTAAGTGAACAATGTCTAAGATTCATTTTGCTTTATTGTCACTGCTTGGAAAAGGGTTCTTAGTGTTCTTTCCTTATGCACATACTTTGCACACTCCTTCATGGTTTATCTGGATATTTGGTAAACCTCTCACCACCTTTCTCACAATTAGTAATGATTGTAATGTATATGAGAAATTATTTTGTTCTATAGTTCACATGGGATTATGGTGCTAGTCAACTCCAATCATCACTGCATTAGCTATAGTTTTCCCTTTTTTCCACATGAGGACTTCACCATCTACGAAAGAAACTTTGAAACCTTTCTTATCTAAAGATGAGATAGAAATTATATTCTTCTTTAAACCTTGGACATATAACACATCCTTCAACTTCATGGACTTTCTATGTTTCAACTTATAAGAGGCTTCTCTCGTCCCTTTGATGGGATATTGGTAATCATCTCCAACCATTACTTTGTGTGGGTAATCCTTTTGTACAAGATGAGAGAGAGCATCCGTGTCACCTATCATATGCTTGGAGGCACCACTATCTACTAGCTAAGTATTACTTCCAGGTGAAACTAAACCTATGAGGGCTGAAATCAAAACATATTCTTCACATGAATATTAATCTTATGTATTCCTCTTCTCATCTTCTTAATCATCATCTTCAGCTGCATGGACTTGGAACCTTTTGTTCCTCTTCTTTATTTTTTCAACCTTTAGGGGGTAATATATGGAGATGTGTCCCATTTGTGGAAAGTGAAGCATTCAAAAGTTGAGAAGTCCTTCTTAACCCTCTTATTATTTTGATACCATTGATTTCTTTTGGGAGGATGATCATGACTCTTCCTCTTGTTCTTTCCCTTGGTGTGGGATTCTAAATCTTGATCTTCATTTTCATTCAGCTTCCCTTCTCTGACTGTTATTCTTTCTTCTTCTTGAACACATTCTTTCCATAAATTTCAAAACTTGGTCAACTTTCTTCTAGAATATATTCCTCGAATTAAATATTCCCATTCTCTTGGAAGAACATTCAAGGTGGTCATTACAACTTCCACTTTTTCTACGATGTCACCAATAACTTATAATTTCTCCTTGATTTGGAATAATTTTGTGAACTATGATTGCATGGTCTCTGACTTCTTAACCTTAACACTCTTGAGTTGATTTCTCAAGGTCATCTTCATATTGATATTTATTCTTTCAAATAGGTTGGACATGGTATCAAACATTTCCTTAGGTATTATGCTTGAAGATACTTGAGGGATCACATGATATTTGATGGATTTAGATTTGATAATCGTATCCTTGAACATATCCTTCTTGTGCTTGGCCTTTACTTCATCTCCTTTTGATTCTACAACTTCCTCCTTTATGAATCCTTCTAGAACATTCTCTTCTAGGATGAGCATTATCCTATACTTCCATGATTTGAAGTTCTCAACACCCTGAATATTCTCATCTAGATTGGTATTTTTTTTCATCTTAAGCAAGATTATAGCCTCAAATGGAAATGGAAGAGACAATACTTACTTGGAAAAAATGACTTCTGGCTCACCTCCTTCAGGATGACCTAGGGTTAGATGGTAAAACCCTAATTTTTTAGTTGAGATCACTTGTAGGTGTGAGTGGTGGACAATATGTGCCTCCCCAAGGAAATCTATAGTGTATCTTTCTTTTCCTAAGCTTGATGATGGAACCTTTAAAAACATGAATCCTTATATTTTCTCGGTAGTATTGTCAGGCCTAGAAATGAAATTTCTCGGAATTTAGTTGTGTTTTCACAGAAATATGCACCCTTGTATGGAGAGTTAACTGAGCCCTATTTTTCTGGTTGATACGTCAAGGAAATTGTTCGGAATAACAAACCCTAGCTACATAATGTCTCCTTTCAGGGAGGATATTATACCATGTTAATTTTTCTTAATTTCTTAGATGATATTCTAAAACAATTTACAATTGTAGGATCACTTAAAGAAAAATAAGCATGTCAACACAAAGAACATGGAGATTTTCCTCGAGGAAACCACAAGGGCAAACAAAACACAAAAATTCCTCAATATAAAACTCAACCAAGACAATGTAAAACCCAAAGACAACTTCTCCTCTCTCTAGTGTACTTCTTATTCTCTCTCTACTGAACTTGCTTGAGTGAAAAGTGTGTACAAATGAAGGAGGCACCTCACCTATTTATATTCATCAGATGAGTGACTTAATTACCTAACTAGGTCAGATAGGTTTTTTAATTAGGGATGACCTACCTAGAAGGACTCAAAATAGTATGTATAAAATACTTTTGTGGGTACTATTGTCCCAACTTACAATGGAGGTTTTACCTCATGAATTTTACATGACCAATTAAATCAAGAACATATCTAAATAGAGGAATAACAATAATACAAATAGAATAGCTTCTGAAGTTACATTATTTTAACACTCTCTTTAAGTGAGAAAGATCTTGTCCATAAATAAGGGTCATTATTTCTAACTGTTTCCATAAAATCTGCAACATCCCATAGTTTAGTCAGTTATTCTAATTAAGTCAACCATAGCCTTTTCAACCATTAGGTCAGCTCTTCAACTCTCCTAGTTGATCATCCATATGACTACTTTGATAGTCTAATTTGGCATATTGAGTGACTATATCTAGAATATTTAGGAGTGTGATGAACACGCTATAAATTTAGGTTCCAACACCCCCCCATCAATAAAATGTTATGGATATTTAGTAAATTTAATTACATTCTATGAAAACCCTCCCATAGTTGCAAATTCCTAAATCCCAAGAATAAACTAAAGTTTCACAAAATTATCTTACAGTAAGGCTTCATAAAATATCAACAATCTAATCATTTGTCTAATACTAAACAAGTGAGACAACAATGTCCTACACCAATTGTCTCAAATAATGACCATGCATTTCAACATGCTTCATCTTGCTATAAATAACAATATTATCAACAACCTATATTGTACTTTGATTATTAGAATAAATGATGATCAAGTTATGAACATAGAACTTAAGATCTTTTAAAAGTTGATGGATCCAAACTTCCTTTGTACTTGCATTTACAACTCCATGATACTCTGCTTCTATAGTCAAAAGGGAAACTACCTCCTAATTCTTACATGGCTAGGTCAAGGGTATATAACTCAATTGAAACACATAGAAATAAGTGGACTTATAGTTTTAAATTTCATCTCCATATTGAAATCAATAAACCCAACTAGAATTTCGACAATAGTTATCACCATATTGATAAGTTCCTTTGATATAACAAACTATTCTCTTTTCAAAGTTCCAATGGACTTATTAAGGATCCTGCTTGAACTGGTCACCACACTAAAAAAAAGGATATACTTGGTCAACTATGAGTTAAGTAAATCAAGCCATCGATCAATTCTCAATAAAGAGTGGCGTCGACTCGTTAAGAGTCATAATATTTCGAAAACTTCATGACTGATTGATAAGGTGTAGCATAAGACTTAGAATAGTCCTTCATGAACCATTTCAAAATATCCAAATCATATTTATGTTGAGAAAATAAAGATACCATCATCTATTTTCAAAATTTTAATGCGTAGAAAGAAATGTAGCAAACCAAGGTCGCTCATTTCAAATGTATTTGCAAGTTTGTTGTAAAGGAAAGTATCCTATGGCTAGGGTTTAAGAGGCCATCAACGTAATGGGGTTGAAAGGTGGATGCATATATTTTTACAAGTATATATAAGCAAGATTTAGAGACAAGAAATGTCCACACCTTATTAACTGAAGGCTGGTCCAAGATTTCTCCAGCCCTTCTCCTACTCCTCTTCCCCAAGAGACCTGCAAAACAAGTTATACCTTCCTCAATCCAAATAGACTATATGAAAGGAGATTATATTCAATGAAACATGAAAACATAACCTGATAAATAACACCATATAATCATAATCAGAGATTCAATATACAAGACACATTGATTTGGGAAGAAGAAGGACATCACATCTTTATTAATCTTGAAAACAAGTACAAATATACCTTCTCTTCAAGTTGGGAACCTCACAAAACCTTGATCTGGTTCTGTTGCTTCTCTTCTCCAAGTAACTTAGCCTCCAAGCTCTGCAACACAAGGGGAATTCTTCTAGGGAAAAGGTGTGGGCAAAGAGAGTCCCAATTCCTCCAGCATAATGATGCAAAAATTCAAGTCCCCTCTCATGGACCTCCCTAACTATATTTATATACTTTATGAAGAGTTAGGGTTAAAGAAAAATTAGTTACAACTGAAGGATTTAGTTGCATAACTACCCAAACTACCTGAATTTCAAAATACGTATTTTTTTTTACATTTTCAGGAGGCGTACACAGGTTGCAAAGACAACAGTCGTGTACATAGGAGGTATATGCAAGTTGTAATGTAAAAATTTGCGTATTTAAGGTGTAGGCGAGTATTATATATAGTAACTCGCATACAAACGTGGGTTTCCTTGAGGAAACTCGCATATACATCCAAAAATATCATTTTTAGGGTATTTCTAGCCATTTTCAGACTTCGGTGTCTTCTAGAAAATTTTAGCTAACTGAAATATCAACAGCGTAGAGATGAGGTCAAACAGAGTTACAAAACTCAAGATATGGGTCCTCCAAGTTAGGTTTTTTTCAGTGACTTTCATGAAGTGTCATCATGGAAGTGTTGACATGTGACATAATCATGGGAAAGTGGTCACCGGTAGAGATGTGTCATTTTCAGCTATAATAGATGCCCCCTAATGTATGAGGTTAGAGGGGAAGACGATAGCCGAAATACATTATAAAGGAAACAACTGAGTATGGAGAGGGCAGAGAATCCAAGATCAAAAGGCTTGAATGAAGGTACCTGAAAGAGAGATAAATGTCAGACAAAACTGATCTCTGGGACATACAATTCCATATACAAAACATTGCCATAAAGATACAGGCGGATCCAAAATATGTATAAATGATGAAACTATTATGGTCGCTCAATATGAAAAAATGCGCCATATCAAATCTAAAAGAGTCATGGCCACAAATGAACAATGTGGATCCATGCTCAACAATCGATCATAGCCACAAAAATAGAAGGTGGATCTATGTCTTAGAAAAATGTCATATGAAGTGTGACAAGGTCTTGCGCAACTTGGGCAATAGAAAAATATGATGATGCTACTATTGGCCAAAGGTCTATAATCCAAAACTCCCAAAAGGTACAAATCCTAACCATGTGAATAAAGGAGTTGAATTTGAACATGGAGGAAACTGTTTGATTATCGGTCAATAATGAGAACCGTTAACAAATGTGAGGGAAACCACCATTAATGAAAATGGTCCCCAAGGTACCTAGTACATTCTAACGAGTGTGAGTACAAGGACTTGAAGTAGAACACTGGAAGAATCCATTGAGTAGGAGACATTAAGGTATTCCCACTACCCAATAGCGAGGGAAATTTCCACTGATGACTGCAATCCCCAAGGTACTGTCATAAAACTCTAAATCTCATCCCTAGAGCAAGATTTGTTGCAGTTGATAGGAATATATCCGTTGGAAGGAAGGAATTAAGGCATCCTTCATCATCCAACACAAGCACTAGTGGAAAATGAGAGATTAGTGACCAAAAAAATGACCAAAATCCGGATATCAATGACCACTTTTGGTTTGGCGATCGCTGGTGGCTAATTTGCGGTGTTTTATTACATGACCAAAATTGGTCATTTTATTTTGGTAATTTTTAGCTTGTTCGTTGGTCATTAATTTGGTCATATATTTGGTCATTAATTTGGTCATATATTTGAATCAATGACCAAATATATGACCACATTTGTGACCAAATTAATGACCACATGACAAGCTAGAATATGACCAAATTTGATCGCGTAATAAAAGACCATAAATTAGCCACCAAAACTGATTTTTGGTCATTGATATGCGAATTTTGATCATTTTTCTGGTCATTTGTATCTCATTGTTTGGTCGTGTATCTCTCAATTATTGGTCATTTTATTTGCAAATTTTGGTCATTAATCTCATTTATTGGTCACTAATTTAGTCATTTTTAATTGCTTTATGTATGGTCATTATATTTTAGTAGTTTGAATGATGTCCATTATTAATCAATATAAATTTTTAATATTATACTATGTTTAAATTAAAAAAAAGAATCATACATTTATTCTCATCTAATACACATGCGAATTATGCAATGTCACATTATAATTAATTACAACACTTGTAAATAATATATAATACACATGTAAATCATGTAATGTCACATTAATTAGTTAATAATTACAACATTGATACATAATATAAAGTACAACCATATATATAAGTTTTAAACCACAAATTATATTATATGAAATGTCAAAAGTATTACAATAAATATGAGTTTTCTCAAAAACACATTAATTTCCATATAAATTTATAGGAAATCCATCACTTTTCAAAATATTACAATGGCTAAACCATCATACTTGCACTTGGTTGCAAAACCATACTTAGATCCCACATCAGCAACTTCAAAACCATACTTAGATCCCACATCAGTAGCTTCAAAACCACACTTAGTAGCTTGAAAGCCTCAACAATAGGCTCTTCATACGGAATGACAAATCCACAGTAGCAGGCTCTTCATACTCAATGGCCCACTTATAAGTTACGCTCACTCCTACAAAATCCAATAAAAAATATCACTTGTAAAATAGAAAAACAATGAATTGTAAATTAGAAAAACAATGAAGCAAATTATTTATCTTGTTCAACAGCTAACAACAATAACCAAGATCATGTGCAAAATAGAAAAATCTAATCTAAGAAATTCAATTTAAGAATTGGTTAAAATTAAACTTGAATGGCTAAATCTGCAACTATTTAGTACCTAAGAAAAGTAAAACTCAGCTCTAAACCAGGAAATGGATTTCAACAAAAAATATAATCAACGAATCCACAAAACAATTATGCTCAACTGCACAGGTAGAAACCTTTATACATAGTGCAATCTATGAAGGATTTCACCCCTATATGTCATGTGGTTAATGAATGACATGACAACTATGGAAACAGATGAATGATTTAAGAAAGTCTCAAATTGAACGCCCAAAAGAATAAATAATAGATTTCTTTACCTGTGGAGTCGCCATTCTGCTATGTATGATTTGGTGCAAAAGTGTAACAAATGCACTCAAACAAAGGTTGGAAATGCTGGTGCAACGAAAAAGTAAAATGTATGAATTGTGTATGTGAGAAAAGTTGTATAAACCTACTTTCCCAAACATGCAATAAACATAAATCAAAAGAGAAGAGGGAAGTGAAACCTTAGGGGAAGCCACTTGACAAGCTGGCCTTGTTGGAACAAGAGAAGGTGAACTGAAAAGAAGAATCATCTTTTATAGAGTGCTTCCATGATGCTCAATAATAGCTACAATAAACATGTTAACAGGTGTTATAATAAAAATCAATATATGTTTTTAGTGGAAACAACTTACAACTCTTCTAATCAAGATGAAAAACAAAATTACACTACTGCAACAAATTCTCAGGCCAAGTCCAAGCAATCATAGCTCCAAAATATCTAGAGACCAACACTACCAATTTATATTGTTTGACATAGGACATCACTAATATACCTCATCTAAATCTGCTGATGCATTGCAATGTGGGAGCTTTAAGGCCTCTCGTAAACTGAACACCTATTTTTGGAGCTCATAAATCATAAGAAAGTGTCCAACCCAACCATAACCACCAATTCCTTCACTGTCCATGTTCTGTAGTTGTGACATGTTCATACTTAGCCTGGTCTCCAGTTATGCTATAATAGTTTCTATCTCTTGTAGGCAATAGCCCCACGGAAATTGGCACTACATCTTCAACCACCCAACCAGTGCCACCACCCCAACACCTAAGAATATGTTCACCAGCAAGGTGAGCACCTAGGAGAGAATGGGCCATGCACACTATTTCGCTTCCAATGGATCCTGGCTTTAATTGGCTGTTAATTTCTTCCAAATTTAGTGGAGCCAAAATATCGTCTATAACATCTCTAGCCAAGAAAAGAGTATTTCATTTGTAGCATCGGGTATGTCTAATGCAATGTCATCTGCATATTCTAGTAGCAAAATAAAACCATTCACAATATCTTCAACTGGAAACACTTTTTTATAGAGAGCAGATAGTAAAGCAGAAGCCATCTCTTTCTCTCTATTCTTTTTGTCCATAGCTAATGTTATAAGCTTCTTAACAAAGATTGCATTGAAATCAGGAGCAGCAATATCTTCCAAAATCCTCATGACTTCAAAGATATCATCAGAAAGAAATTACTCTTGAATAATAGTTATTGCCCTCTCCTTGAAGAGCCTAGCATTATCCTGTTCTGCCAATCCATCTAGTTGACTGGGGATGGACCTAAAAGATGCTGGACTATGCCAACCCTCTGTTGTTGCCTTTAGAATTAAGGACTCAAACATGTCATTTTCATTAATTATGTCAAGTGATAGATCATCCATAGTGTCAGCAAGCCTGCCCAACCCTTTTGACATCTCGCTAGATGTTATAAGACCCTCTTTAGCAGCTTCTCTCAATAGGGCCAAAATAAGCAGCTCTACACTTCTTCATTCCATAGCTAAAATTAAAGCCCTCTTTACAACTTCATGATGAAAGAAAGGAACATTCAAATCTCTTATACACCGACAAGCTTCTACAGTGTCTCCACTTTCAACGTACTCATTTAGTAAGTCACTTATCTTCTTTTTCACTTCCTCTACTGTGACGTGGGTGCTACCACCTCATCGACATTCAATAACTTCTGCATGAAGAGGAGCTGATAAATAGATTTTCTCATCCTTCTAAATTACTTCCACACCCTTTGAATCCTCTGGTAGAGATTTCAATGTTTTGGTCAAAAAGGTCAAAGGAAGTATGTCATCAACTACTACACGAGCAACAAATAATGCTAAAACATCTACTGCATCAAGGATATCCAAGGCCAAGTCATGTGCTGAGTCAAGCAATTCGCTAAAACCTTTGATAACCTTTTCAGGTTCAATCACATCAGCATACAGAGAGGATAATAGCACTGCAGCCATCTCTTTCTCTCAGTCATGCCTATCCATGGCCATGGAGATAAGTTTTTTAACAAAATAATGGTGATAACTTAAACAACCCAAATCAGCAAGATCAGCAGTTGCTGAAGCCACATCATCAGTAGCAAAATATTCCTTTATTATCGATCCAAATTTTCCCTTGTATTCCTCCATAGACTGAGAGATAGGTCTTCCCACCAATTGGTAAGGTTCCTGCAGGCACAAATGCATAGCTTGTTGAGATAATTTTAGCTACAACACTAGCTGGATGCATCTTAATTATTAATAAACAAAAACAACATTACAATTTTGCATTCAAGGAACTCTTTCTGCATAACTTCCATATAGTACAATTCATGTTTGGTGAATTTTTCAAAATAGGTTCCATACAAGAGCATCAACATAAGACTACTGATGAAACAGAGTAGCTCAATCCATATCAGATGATTTTTACAAGAACAGATCCCCTGGACAAGCATCATAAATAGTAGTAACACTATGTCTGGTTCCCTTTGAACATGGCACTCAATTATAGCTACAATAAACATCTTAACAGGTGTTATAATAAAAATCAATTTATATTTTTAGTGGAAACAACTTACAAGTCTTCTAATCAAGATGAAAAATAAAATTACACTACTGCAACAAATCCTCAGGCCAAGTCCAAGCAATCATAGCTCCAAAATATCTAGAGACCAACACTACCAATTTATATTGTTTGAAATAGGAAAGCACTAATATACCTCATCTAAATCTGCTGATGTATTTCAAGGTGGGAGATTTAAGGCCTCTCATAAACTGAACACCTATTTTTGGAGCTTAGAAATCACAAGAAAGTGTCCAACCCAACCATAACCACCCAGTCCTTCACTGTCCACGTTCTGTAGTTGTGACATGTTCATACTTAGCCTGGTCTGCAGTGCCAATTCCTGTGGGGATATTGCCTACAAGAGATAGAAACTATTAAGCATAACTGGAGAAAGAAACATGTCATTTCTAATTTTTTGTGGAATGAATGCTTTGGATTGCAAATGTGCAAGGAATAGTACAATAAAAAAACTTCAAGCAAAAAACAACTGCCTTCAAGGCTCTTCCTAGAAGGGCACAGTATACAAGAAACAAATAACTGTTTCTAATTCTCTTTATCCTTCAAACAATGGTAAGTATCAAGAGATTTAAAAAAATTTCAGTTTCCCATGATGGACATATTTTAACTTCTTTTTAATAAGTTGTAAAGAAATAGGGATCAAACCTACACCCAACAAAGCTGCAAAGCATTAAAGTGCAGAGAATGGGAAAACTGTCTTCATGAATGTTCTAAGACATGCGGACAGGTGGAGTACGTGTTGGTGCAAACTTCCTATGCCTTAATGAAAAAATGGGTGCCTAACAAGAATATAGATATGTATGTCTGAACCCCCAATCTTTGCTCTCTGATAATAAAAAATCCACAGATAGGCAAAGAGTTCAAATCTTGGGGGTCACACTGATCCCAGAGTTCCTTGAGGATGTGGGCAGGGTGCTACTGTAAAATTCAAGTAGATAATTTGAACTTAATTAAATCTCCATATATCTATCTTAACCCTGAATCATCATTTCTTAACATGGAGTTAGATGGATCTATGAATTATTTTGACATAGAATTTTCTTATAATTTGATTTTTTTCAATTTAACTTTTAATGTTACATAAACTACATATCACCTTTACTCTTGAGACTTAGCTGCAATATGAGAGGGGATTAGGATGATTTTTCTCAATTTTGGTAGAACTAAGAATCAAGGCATTCTAAACTCAAATCTCAATATACACAGCTTAAGATGAATAGAAACAAGTACTAGCAAATGAGAAAAAAAAAGTAATGCAGTCTGATAGATTAGTCTGAGTGGACAAGAACCACAACCAAAAAAATACTAAAAGAAACCCTCTTAAGTTTCCTTTTATCTCTAATATCCCACGCAGGTACCCTCCTTACTATTAAAATTTCCAGATCCACCCATAATTCCCACTCTAACCAAATAGAAATACCATAAAACCTTAATTACGCAAGCAACGTCCAACCATAGTAATAAAGAAAACAACTAAATAAAAGTCAGGAAATTGGTACTATCAAAAAGTGTAAATTTGAGAGGCAGTAACGCCCTGGTCAACACATCTCACGAAGTTAAGAGGATTATTTGCAGCGGATGGGAATGATGAGATCTTATAGTGTATCTCACAAATGAATGATGACAAGATATAGCTCTAATTACAAAATAAATCTATGCAATTTTGGTGTTAACCATGAAAATAAATAATGACAAAAGAATGCATGAATTTTAACTATGATCTATGTCGCATATTTAAGGTTAGATTCACAAGAATGGAAGTCCCACAGAGATTTCTAATGCAATCAAAAACCTTAGAAGATTCAACACTGTAACAAGACACTACACTCGTTGGAGAGAGTCTGCAATACCAGTTTGCAGTAACAATAAGAGGACCATAATATAAGGTTTCAAAGTGCGAATAGTATCATATATGCAACTGCAAAGCAAGGTGAAAATATTAGAAAAACTATTGTAGCGTCTGACAGAGGAAACCAACCACAAGGTAGAAAAATCCACAAGACTTAACCACATAGACCCCAAATGATTACAATCCCAGGATGCAGGAAGCCCTCAAAGGACTGCAATGCTAACAGTTTTTGAAACACAAAAATTCTGCGACACCAATTTGTGATTGATCCGTAGGACCTCAACTTTAGTGCATTAAAAGTTTGTTGTAAAAGAATGCGTGCAACAGGTTAATTAATGGACAATAGCAGCAGAATTTAAATGCTCAGAATAGGAACGGAAAAAAACACAACACTGATAGACAGATTCAAGGAAGAAAACACAGAAACAGAGTCATAAACAGAAGTTGATAACAGAGTTCACCCCCTCCACTGGGCTATGTCTCCGGGTCCCTCTCCAATGGGTACCGATCCAATTAATGGCTTTAAAAAAAATGGTACAAAATGGTTTTGGAACAACCTCAGCATTTGTAGAACAAAATGTTGGACAGGAAGTCTTCAAGACTCCTCTCTGGAACTTACAACTTGGACTTCAAAATATAAAGAAGCCAAACTATAACAGAGAATGGGTCGACTTCTAAATACAAAACAACACTCTGGAAACTACAATAAAACTCTCTAAGCTTCTATAATAGAGAAACAATGTACTGTGTTCTCAATGATCTGTCGTCCCCCTTCTGGTCACCAGCTTCCTCTATTTAAGCCTCATTCTTGCCGTTACAAATGAGCTGAAGCATCAAGGAGAATGCGACTGTTCACATCCCCTACCAAATGCCCACTTGTTAACATAGCGGCTGTTCATATGTCTTTCACGTTATTACCACTGTGGCATAACTGCTAAGAAAGCTTCGTCAACTGTTACAAATAAGTTGTTCATGATGAAATCCTGCCGCAACAAAACTGTGCACCAGACTGCAACCGATTTAGAAATGTCCCCGCACGAACGTATCGGAAGCCTTAGGCATCTGCTCTTCCGCCATTACGGAAGAGGACAAGCAATGGCTCCGACGAACTCTATCTCAAACGGCTGTCGGCTGGTTTTCAAGTCGGAAGTTTTAGTTACTTTGGTTTCCGCAGTTGCGGATGGCACACTGCTTCTCCCTCCGATTCCGTTGAGTTATTTTGCCGATCTTTTAAGTTTTGGGCTTCCGTCGTTGCGGCTGCCGGAAGTGTTATTCTTCCGATCCAAATTGTGCGCGCCGTTGTGGAATGCCTATTGCTCCAACCTCCGATCCGCTCTCCGAACGTTCTTTAAGCTTCCGCTGTTGCGGAAGGGATAATTCTTTCGATTTATTTTGTCGTCCGTCTGTTTTCACACACGACTTCTTTGTATTTTCTTTCATGTGCGGCTTCTGAACCATTGTACCAAATTGGATCTTCAAAGAGGAAAAATCCACCGGATCAATCCTCCCCATTGGGAAGCTTTTGGACCACCAAAAGCCTGAATTATTCTACAAGTAAGTGAGGGTAAAGTTCCCTCACTTTACCAATATCCATCCATATTGCTTTGCTAGGATGCATTCCTTTCAGCCCCACTCGAAGGTACTCAGCATTCCCCCTTCGTGAAGTCCTTACATTCCTATCAAGAATAACATCATCCTGCAACTCTCTCATATATTCAGGTGCCAAATATTCTATTGAAGGAATCAGTATGTTGATTTCCTCATCCATGATCAAAGGAGGCTCATACAATTTAAGATTCTCAACATTGATAACTGAATAGATTTGCATGTATGGAGGTAAATTCAAGTGAAAAGCATTAGTACCGATCTTTTCCAAGATCTCAAAAGGACCATACCTGATAGGATTAATCTTTTTACCTTCACCTTTCATCCTTTCTTTGGTGATATGTAACCAAACTCTGTCACCTACCTAAAATTGATGATCAATTCGATGCTTATCATTCCTGGCCTTGTACTTTTCCTGGCTCTTCTCCAACTATTATTGAACTTCCTACTGCACTGCTTGGATTCTCTGAATGAACTTCAAATCTTTATCTGTATCATGATGTCCATCCACTGCATATTTTCCAAAAGAGAAGTCCATCGGTGTTTTCAGCAGATAACCAAAACAAGTTTCAAAAGGAGATCTTTTCGTGGAAGAATGAACTACATGATTGTAAGCATGCTGTATATACTGCAACTGCTCATCCCAAATTTTAGGATGCTTACTACAATATCCTCTGAGCAGCTGAACCACTGTTCTGTTCACTACCTCTGTTTTCCCATCGGTCTGTGGATGAAAAGCTATACTTTTCTTCAGTTTAGTGTCCATAAGCTCCCATAAGGTTGACCAGAATTTTCCCAAGAACCGGGAATCTCGATCAGATACAATAGACATGGGTAGCCAAAAATGTACCCAAACATTCTGAAAGAACAGGTAAGCTGTTTGTTCAGCAGTGATCTGCTTATTACATGGCATTAAGACAAACATTTTTCTGAACCTATCCACAATGACATATAGGTAATCATGCCCTTTTCTAGACATAGGTAGTCCTCCTACAAAGTCCATAGAAATGCTTTCCCAAGGACGAGAAGAAACTGGAAGAGGAGTGTACAAACCCAATTTCCTATTGCTAGGCTTACTTGTTGCACACATAACACAAACCCTTATATATTTAGCTACAGTTTCTTGCATTTGAGGCCAATAACAATGATTCTGCAATACAAACAATGTCTTACTTACTCCAAAATGTCCTGCAATCAATGAACTATGTGCCTCTTGGATCACATGCACTCTTTCTTTCTCTGGGATACAGAGTTTACCAAGATGATACAAGAGTTAATTATGCACATAATAGTTCTCTTCCCGTTTACCATGTATAAGTGATGCATATATTTTCTTAAAATCTTTATCTTCTACATACTATTCAATATAACTTTCATGTGTTAATGAACTGTTCTGAAGAATAATTGAAGCATTCATAGGTGGCCTTGATAACATGTCTGCTACTTTATTATGAATTCCATTTTTGTACTTAATGACAAGATGAAACTGTTGTAAGAACCCCATCCATCTTAAATGCCTACTTTGTTGTATTTTAGTTTGAGATTGTAAATATTGAAGTGGTTGATGATCAGTATGTATGACTGTCTCTTTTCCCATGATATAATGTTTCCACTTCTTCACACTCTGTACTAAAGCATACAATTCTTTGTCATAGGTCGGATAGTTACTTACCGCAGTAGAGAATGTTTCTGAATGGTAACAGACTGGCGTCCTTCCTTGCATCAAAACTACTCCCATGGAAAACCCACTAGCATCGGTTTCGATCTCAAATGGTTGCTGCAAATCTGGCAATGTTAGAACTAGTGCTGTGCTGATATTTTCCTTCAAAGTGTCGAAGGCTCTCTGATGCTTGCCTCCCCACTGGAAAATTTCTTTAATGCTTGTCAACGCATGTAAAGGAGCAGCAATGGAAGAAAACCCATAAATGAATTTCCTCCAATACTGAACCGTACCCAGAAAAATTCTGATTTCAGTAATGGTGTTAGGCCGTGGCCAGTTTACAATGGTAGCAACCTTGGCTGGGTCCACTCGCAGGTGGCCTCCAGCAATGATATGGCCTAGATATACTAAAGAAGTTTTAGCAAATTCACATTTAGACATTTTTACATAAAGCTTTTCCTTTCTCAGTACATCTAAATTTTTTTTCACATGTACAACATGCTCTTCCCAAGTTTTGCTAAACACAAGGATATCATCTAGATATACAATTACAAAATCATCAATGAATGAACGAAAGACATCATTCATGACCCGCATGAAAGTAGCCGGCGCGTTACAAAGCCCAAAAGGCATTACAAGCCATTCATACAAACCTTGTTTCGTTTTAAAAGCTATTTTCCAAGCATCATGCTCATCAACACGGATTTGATGATACCCACTACGCAGATCCAATTTTGTAAAGTAAGTTGCATGTTTCAACTGATCAAGCAAATCATCAATACGAGGAAGAGGATACCTATTTTTAATGGTGATTTTGTTAAGGGCCCTATAGTCAATGCACATTCTCCAAGACCCATCCTTCTTCGGAACCAAGACTATAGGAGAGCCACAAGGAGAAGTGCTGGGCCGGATGACCCCCTTCTCAATTAGCTCCTGAACCTGCTTCTTGATCTCGTCATTCTGCATTACAGACATCCGGTACATGGCTATGTTCGGGAGTGGCACATCCTGCTGCAAATGTATCTCATGCTGAATCTCTCTCTTCGGTGGTAACCCCTTCGGATCTTGAAACAAATAATCATACTCAAAAATGATGTCAATCAGTTCAGATCTATGCTTAGGGTCAAATTCTTCAAAAGATTTAGAGACTTCATCATTTTTCATCTTAACCATCATCAACACAAAGTTCTTACTAGCATTTACCAACCTCTTCATTTGTCCTGCAGAGACTATTTCTAGATTGGTTTTCATCTTATGTGCCCATACAATATATTCCATACCTTCTTTAAAAAGATGATACTTATTCTGCTCTCTATAAAAGACTACTTTCCGGTCATACAAATATGGACTCCCAAGTACAATTCCACAAATTTCAAGTGGTACTACATCTAATTCTACCTCATCCCTAAACTTTTCAGTAATTGCAAATTTTAATACACATTTCCTTGTAACTTGCAATCGTGTATCATTAGTGACACAACCTAGAGGATAGGGCTTTTCATGAGGCACAGTAACTAAATGTAATTTCTTAACCACTTCTTCTGATATCATATTTACTTGTGAACCACTATCAAACAATGTATAAATCTTTGTGTGATTTGCAATGACATGAACATGAAACAGTGCACTTCTATCTTTATCATTTTGCTTAGAAGTAGCTGGCATACTTGTACTTGCACTAGAACTTGATTGTGCATCAATGGGAAGTGAGATACTTTTATCCTTACCTTGGATTCTGACAGCTGTAACTTTTGTTTCATCACCTGAGTCGGATCCCAAGTCTTGAATAGCTGCTGCAGTAGCTTTTTCTTTTCCTTTGTCTTTGTTTCCTCCGTAATTCTTTGGCCTTAACTCTAGATGAAGTTTCCAACACTTAGAGACATCATGTCCCTTCTGACAATGCGAACACGTAGGATTTTCACCTTCTTTCTTAACAGTAGCCATCTTCTTTTTCCCCTTATATTTACCTTTTGATTTGCTATCAAATTTAAATGACTTCTTCACAAAAGTATCATTAGCATGCTTACCCCTGGCTTCTAAATAGGTAGCTTGAACACATACATCGTCTAAATTACTGGGATTAAACATCAACAAAGTATGCTTCAAATAAGAATGCATTCCACCAATGTACTTAAGAAGAGTTTCCTGTGTATCTAATGAAACATTCAATGCAATAGCCCTCTTTCTGAATTCATGAGTATAATCTTGAATGCTTTGTCCTTTAGCTTGTCTAAACATTTTCCAATTCATGGTTAATTGCTGCATGTGACCTAAAGGATAAAATTGCTTCCTCAATACGTCAATGAATTCGTTCCAAACTGAAATAATTTTACCATTCTTTCGAAGATCTTGCTGAATCTTGCTCTCCCACCAAGTAAGAGCCATTCCACTCATTCTAAAAGTGGCCAGTTGAATCCTGGAAGGGCCATCATTAATGCCCTGCACCTTGCAATATATTTCAAGCTGCTTGATCCAATTGTCTAATTTTTCAGCATCTACATCTCCATTATAAATAGGTAATTCAAATTTTACATCCAATTTGAAATAAGGCATATTAGGACTTGCATTATGAGAAGTATGAGAAGAAGAAAAAGTATGTTTAGTATCAGGAGGATCATCATCACCTCCTACTCCTTTACCCTTTTCTTCTGGCTTCACTTCTGCACCTCTGGATGAAGATCCTTCTTCTTTCTTCTTCCTTTCTGCTCACTCTTTGAGTAGAAGTTCCATCATGGCTTTCATGCTCATAAAAGCCTCCAGAAACTCAGTTTCAGACATAACAAGTTTTTCCCATTTAGTATGTCCTTCTTCTTCCCCTCATGGAGAAGACATGGTTCTTGAGAATGTTCTCCTGGAGCCAATCTCAGGATCTCCTTCGACTAATTCTCCTTCACCAAGCTTTAACCTGGATCTGGTAAGCATTCACAAACTTGCACAACAGTCAACCAGCTCTGATACCAAATATGATCCATAGGACCTCAACTTTAGTGCATTAAAAGTTTGTTGTAAAAGAATGCATGCAATAGGTTAATTAATGGACAGTAGCAGCAGAATTTAAATGATCAGAACAGGAATGGAAAAAAACACAACACTGATAGACATATACAAGGAAGAAAACACAGAAATAGAGTCACAAACAGAAGTTGATAATGGAGTTCACCCCCTCCACTGGGCTACGTCTCTGGGTCCCTCTCCAATGGGTACCGATCCAATTAATGGCTTTAAAAAAAATGGTACAAAATGGTTCTAGAACAACCTCAGCATTTGCAGAACAGAATGTTGGACAGGAAGTCTTCAAGACTCCTCTCTGGAACTTACAAATTGGACTTCAAAAGATAAAGAAGCCAAACTATAACAGAGAATGGGTCGACTTCTAAATACAAAACAGCACTCTGGAAACTACAATAAAACTCTCCAAGCTTCTATAACAGAGAAACAATGTACTGTGTTCTCAACGAAATGTCGTCCCCCTTCTGGTCGCCAGCTTCATCTATTTAAACCTCATTCTTGCCGTTACAAATGAGCTGAAGCATCAAGGAGAATGCGACTGTTCACATCCCCCGTCAAATGCCCACTTGTTAAAATAGTGGCTGTTCATATGTCTTTCACGTTATTACCACTGTGGCATAACTACCAAGAAAGCTTCGTCAACTGTTACAAATAAGCTATTCATGATGAAATCCTGCCACAACAAAACTGTGCACCAGACTGCAACCCATTTAGAAATGTCCCCGCATGAACATATCGGAAGCCTTAGTCATCTGCTCTTCCGCCGTTGCGGAAGAGGACAAGCAATGGCTCCGACGAACTCTATCTCAAATGGCTGTCGTCTGGTTTTCAAGTCAGAAGTTTTAGTTACTTTGGTTTCCGCAGTTGTAGATGGCGCACCTCTTCTCCCTCCGATTCCATCGAGTTATTTCACCGATCTTTTAAGTTTTGGGCTTCCGCCGTTTCGGTTGCCAAAAGTGTTATTCTTTCGATCCAAATTGTGCCCGCCATTGCGGACTGGATATTGCTCCGACTTCCAATCCGCTCTTCGAACGTTCTTTAAGCTTCCGCTGTTGCAGAAGGGAGAAGTCTTTCGATTTCTTTCGTCGTCCGTCTATTTTCATGCGCGGCTTCTTTGTATTTTCTTTCATGCATGGCTTCTGAACCATTGTACCAAATTGGATCTTCAAAGAGGAAAAATCCGCCGGATCAGTGATGATACACAAAACCACAAGCAAATCGACACAAGAAGCAAAAGCCAGATTGCAAAAGACTTGAGAATCCAGCAACAAAAGGAATGAAAAGAATAAAAGACACAAACATTATATAGAAAGGAGAATATCAAAGGAATGCTAATATAGTGGCTTCAAGAAAGATGGTCATAGATGACTAATAGTCCTCTAGTATTTGGTATATTGTATAATATGTAAATTTTTATGTATTTCAAAAGAGATATGATGACAATGTCCTAGATCCATGATCTATCATTTATATTTTTTCAGCTTATGAGTGGTAATTAGGATAGCCAATACAGAAAGATAAAGAAGTATAGTGAGATCATACACATAGGGTTAGTATTGAGTAATAAAGGATATGTTGGTGTAATGACTCTTTCTTAATGAATTTATATGTTGTCGTTTTAATTTCTTTCTAGATATATCCTGTAACATGAATCTTTATTGCTGTAGCATAAGCCATTCACTTGTTAACACATTCCATAGTCAAAAGAACCTGAAGCAGTACAAAATTACAAAGAGCATCCTCTAGATCCAAGGTACCAGGAAATATCTAACTATAAAATTTTAAATCAAATTGTTTAAATATCTCAACATTGCTTAAGAAATCATATAGCACATAAAGGAGAAACTATTCTCACTAAATTCCTACTGAGTCCCATACACAATTTGTAAAATCTATTCATGCGTGTAAGCTACCCATAAGGTTCATACCAAGTAACAAGGACTGTGCTAGTGTAAAAACTCTTTATTAGTGAATTGACATGTTGTTATTTATAATCTTTCTACATATGTAATGTAATGTAAATATTTATAGTGGCTGCACAAGTCATACACTTTTTAACAAAGGGAACAGTAAAATTAAATGAAAAGTGTACAAAGTTGTGACGAGAATCCTATAGATCCATGGTCTCAAGGATTCAGGAACAATGACCACAATAAAATTTTAAATCAAACTGTCTTAAATGTATCAACATTGATTAAGCAATAATTCGTCATAAAAAAGAAACCATTCTCAACATAGTCCAACTGAACGCCCCCAACACAATTTGTAAGATCTACTCATTATAGTACTAAGTTAACTGGTAATGGCTATTAATGAATCCATTGAATTGGTATGTTCTTATTTGAGTCACTAAAGAACCTAAGTCAAGAGCTCAAAATCTATGCCATATCCCATAGATTGATGGTATTACAATATATCTGATACTGTGACAACCCTAAGGCACTCAATAGTCACTAAAGAACTAGAGTCAAGAATTCAAAATCTGTGCCATATCCCATAGATTGATGGTATCACAATATATCTGATACTGTGACAACCATAATTTTTCAAATCAAACTTATCTCAGGAATCTCAATGTTGCTTGAGCGATCATTGCAAATAAAGGAGTAACCATGCTCATGGTGGTAGTCTCACTAAATCCAACTACCCTATTTACAAGATCTATTCTTCATCTAACACTAACAATTGCCTAAGACCCTTTCATGGTTTATCACATTTACTTATTTACTTAAAGTACCAAGAAAATTAATCTTCATCTAACATGAATCGATCAACAAATAGAATCCTGAATCGGGTTAATTCCTGACTACATCTTTGTCAAATATGAAATGAAAGCAGCACTATACCCTGTGTTGCACAGGTTGGGTGTTGGTGCATGTATAACTGCATAAAAGGTTAAATATTTTTAACTATGAACAAAGTAGTACAAAACTGAGTACAACTAGAGTCTGGAGAGAATCTATGTAACTATCAGTAGACACAAAACCTAGCGCTAGTACCAAATTGGTTTGCTTTTAGCAACTTGTCTAAACCATCTATAGCATGATCAATACAACGGTAAATGAGTTGATTTGTTAGACAAATGATAAAACTTCAATACATTCTTGGGCTTTCCTCTGAAGTTAGGACCTTTCCTACCAATGAATAAAATCAAGAACACACCACAAAACTAAAAACAACTGACCACAAAACAAGAAAATGAACAATGAAACGAGGATAATACAGTACAATATGATTTGTCGACAAGATTTTCAAACTTAATTATTCATTGAAAAAATAGAGTACCTATGACTTTGCAACATCGGCAACTTCATCACGTCCCTTAAGTTCTTCCATTTACCTACAATCCTCTTCAACTTTTTTAGTACGATTTATAGCTACAGACAAAATATTTCCCACAAGAAGGACAATTACAAATATGTCGAGAGATATTTTGATGGCTAAAAATGGTAGCTTTGGGTCATCTAAGAATCTGCAATAGACAAAAATAACTAGTCTTGAGAAAATCTTAAGACTTAGCAATTCTACCTTATTAAAATCAACAAGGACTTAGTATTTTTCCTTGTTAAAAGGCAACAATCTGATAGTACATTGAAATAAACCAAGTAGATCCCTTGTGCCAAATTCAATATTCAAAGAAGGATTCAAAAGCCAACCCCATAAAAATGACTTGAAGGAACTCAAATTCAGGGACAATCTGACTTCCTCACACACAGATCATGAAAAAATTCACAAGAAATGCCATCCAATAAAACTCCTTACACACCACTGACTATTCAAAATTCACAAGACATACTAGCAATGCAGTTCATGCTTTCTATCAGGATCTCCAAAATCCAATTCGCTTATGTGGTGGCTATTAGAGCCCGTACCATACATCAGCACAGGAAAAGATGTATTGGTTAAGTCATATAAATTTACAATGATGACCAAGTTGCCTACAAGCTGATGTAAAAAATTCTATATCAACGACTCTACATCAAAGGCTCCACCCAAGTACCTTGAAATATTAGAGGAAATAATTTTATAAGTCATTTTAAGGAAATAACACATCAAACAGAAAAAATAAAGACTTAAAATTGAACAAAAATGGCCAGTATCCATTTCACCAACACAAATTCCTGAAAAACATCAGTCCACTGTACAGGAACCAAATCACACTGACTTGGGACATTTGCACTAAAATCTGAGCCTAGAAATAAATATTGTTATGATTGTAAGGCAGAGGGATTTACAGTTACATTTCTTTAACAGAAAACACTTTCACCCAGGGCTAGAAAAGGTATCCAATAGTTTGCTGCTTCAGGATACTATGGCTGTGAGGCAAGGCGTAGTTCTACCTCTTCTATACCATATAATATATGAAGGTTGGGCACTTGTTTTCTCTCCAGTGCACCATATTTCCCACATTATTCACCCAAGTTTGTTGATAAACAGGTCTTTAATTATGCCAACCTATTACAAGCTGTCAGGAGGATATCCAACATTACATCATAGGTCAGTTACTGTTGTTTCCACCATAGGATTTGCTCAGATTGTTCCTTCATTGTTTTTTGGATGCTGTTGTTTACACTCAGAACTGAGTTTCATGCTTATTCAAAGCCCTTTTACTAATGATCTCCCTAAAAATACTTCTCAGACTTGTTTCCTCACCACTGTACTTGTCTACAATGTTCCCAGAATTGATAATCACCATGATTTGCTACTGGTTTCACTCATATGCATACCCAAAACCTACTCAAAACTGCCCAAATTTGAAAAAAACAAGGTTTTATGACTGTTGACTGCTATTGGAATGCACAAGGACAGGTCTAGCATGCCCAGGCTGTCAAAGAATGTTCCTAGACTTGAGATTGAAGAAATTTTACCACTCCTTAAAGGTCAGAATATGTCTGCAATATGCTAAGATCATCCCAGAATGAGCCCAACATGCCTCATATTGCTCTTTGGAGGCTGCAATATACATCAAAGATGCACAAAATTTGAGATTAAGGGCTATCTTGTTGCCCATAACTGCTTAATGCATGCCCAGATATGAGAAATGGTCTGATCATTGTTGTTCTAAGGGTGAAAATGTTCTCAAAACTGCCCAAAAACAACCATAATGCTGTTGCTCGCCCATGCTATACCAAATCATCAGTGACCAGGGTATCATCATCAATGTTGTCCGACTTGAAATTGGCAAATACAGGGTCAACAACTCAGGAAAGACTCATTTAAGACTCGGTAAAAAGAAAAAAAACTCAAAATATAGTAAATTTTGTGCACAAAAAAACTAATGACAATTCTAATCCATATAAGTTATAAAACCACATTTATGAAAAAATTCATTGGATCATCTCATAAAAAATGATAATACAAAAATTGATACTCCATATTTATATTCAAAATAGTGAACCGACAAATGATTTCATGAACAATGTCTCCAAGTCCAATCTTAAGTCGCATACATGACTACTAGAAGTAGAACACCTAGAATAGAGCCTAAGGGAGATAGTGCCAACATCACTAGATTGAAGCAATAATTGTGATGTAGGTGTATTGAGTGTTTCCATTTTAGAAAATGGTACACTAGAGGGATCCTCAGTCTCCTCATCAAGCCAACTCAAATCATCAGTAGGAAATTCATCCTCCAAGACCCAATCAGAGACTAAATCAATCTTATCCAAATAAAAATTGGATCTCCAGATCCTTTTCCCGCAATGGTTTTGTGAGAATCCGAAGGTTGTAGTATATGATGACCAATTCTCCAATGGATCATGCTCAAACCTGTTGAGATTTTTGGTGTAGATGTTCTCAAATACTGACCAATTGTGCTCAAAACCTGAAGTGATACAAGGCTGACACATAAGTTGAAAATATTGGGGCCAAGTGGGTAAGACAAGCTACAACAAAGACAAATGATTTAGCTCGTGATGGAACTACAACATCTATTGTACTTAGGCAAGGTTTAATAGCTGAAGGTGTACAGGTGATTTGTTGTCACTAGTGTTGTATTAAGTTTTTATTCATTTTTATTGGTCCTTATGGTGGCTAGTTTTCATTATTCTAAATTCAATGCTTTAGTGGGTTTAAGATGGTATCTGAATGGAAAAATGCTAATAGCATTGTTGAAGAATAATTTGTGATCTTCTTGTCAATTGTAGAGCTTGAACTTGAGCTTTAAGAAAAAAAAACCAATAGACAAAGCTTCCTTGTATTTTAAGATTTGTGAATAAGAATCTGAATCATAAACCTTTCCGTTCAGGTTGTTGCAGCAGGAGCAAATCCTATTCAAATTACTAGGGGCATTGAAAAGATAGTAAAGGCCCTTGGTTTTTAACTCAAGGGTTTGTCAAAGGAGGTAAGTCCTCACATTTTGAGTAGGCAGGTTTTCTGCTTCTGGGCTTGTTATATCTTTAATGGCTTTAGTTGCTTAGTCTATGGAGCAATTTTGACATGGGAATAGTTGATTCAAAATTGTCATTTAGAGTTTTTTGAATATTCCAGGGTAGAATGTCGAGGAATCTCTTGTGTAACATTTGGGATTGATTTTATCTGTAAATGGTTATGCATGTGAACACCTTGTAAATTTGTAATATGTATTATTCTCCAGGTTGAAGACATTGAATTAGTAGATGTTGCTGTAGTGAGTGTTGGGAATAATTATGAAATAGGGAACATGATAGCAGAGGCTATGAGTAAAGTTGGGAGGAAAGGTGTCATGACACTTGAAGAGGGAAAAAAGTGCAGGAAATCATTTGTATGTTGTAGAGGGAATGAAATTTTACCGTGGATACATTTCTCCATACTTTGTGATAGACAGTGAGAAGATGTCTGTGGAGTACGAGAATTGCAACGTAATTGATGTGAATGAAAGCTTCTTCTTGTGTTTTGTGTTTTGCTGCTATTTTTTAATACTCCTTTAATGAAGATAGAATAGAAATAAATCACATAACCCTCATCTACGTTGCTAAATTGTTTCCCAAATACCTGTCCTTTGTCTATCATATACTTATGGTACACCTTCCTGGTTGTTTTAAGGTTGGTGTTGGTTTGGAGTTTGTACAGAATTTTATATTCTATGCATTATGAACCTTTTGTTATTTTCGTATAGTATTAGATTTAGAACACTGATCTAAGGATCAGAAAGAAATATGAACACTACTAAGAAGAGGAAAAGGGTTGCTTAATTTCTATTCATGTGTGCATGTTTTTTTCTACTACTAAGATGGCAAAATTTTGGGAACAAAATTCCCAAACGATGTCAACCCTAAAGCTATTTCCTTTGATATGATAAAGGAAAATTATGGAATGCATAACTTTGGTTCATCAAAACACCCAAAATATGCATTTAATTTCTAGAAATTAAAGGTTTCTTACTTGCTATTGTGTCGTTGCTCATATTCTAGCTTTTTTCTCCTCTGCTTAGCTTTCCTAGCTTCAAACTCCTCTCTACTCAAAAATGGATGAGCAGAGTTGTAATTACCCATCACCATAATCCATATATTCTATGAAATTTACAAACTTGCTCAGTTAGAACAAATGTATTCAATCTTATCTAAAGTCAAAATATTCAAAATTGAAATTACTTCGCAAACTTAAGAGTAAGACTGGCTCGTAATAGGTAAATACTTGGAAAACAAACTCACTACAAAACTAGGCTTCCAAAACAATTTAGGAACGTGTTTTTTAGTCTAGGTTTGGACATGTATAGTTTTTTATTTTACAAGTCAAACTTGACTAAGTCTTGCACAACTCACCAAGTATGGCCATGTCTGCCAAGCCTGCCTAATACTAGTAAAACTAGCAAATTAAGATGTGTTTGACCATGTCTTCAAACTTAACAAGTTATGGCCAGTTTGACCAAATGTAATCATCATGCCTGACTCAGCAAGTCAAACTTAGGTAGTCAAAAGGCTCGGCCAAGTATTGTAAGTATGATCCTATATTTAAAAAACTCATTTAGATATAGTAAGATAAATCAATACAAAACAACACCTCACCTTTGAACAAGAGGGACAAAACCTAGCATATATCCCTATGCTCCATACATATCCATTGGCATAATATGTCCACTAAATGGCATGTCAAAGGGATTAGGTCCATAACCCATGTATGGGACACCACCATTACATGCCATGTAAGCCTCTAGTCCCCACTGTGCATCAGGCCAAGAATTATATGTAGTAGGTGCATCATATGGCATCATACACCCTTCAGCACCAAAATCATGTGATTCTCTCCACTGCATATCATTGGTTGTAACAATGATAAAGCACCCAACATTCATCATTTACAAATGCATCCATTGGCTTCTAATTAGGAAAGGAAATTATAGTGAAATTAGAGAATACAACAAAAAAACATCCTATAACACTTTCCAATACATCAGTTTCCCAAGTGAAAAGCAATATAAAGATCACTTACTAGTAGAGAGTTGTCGAGCTCGCTTATATTTATTCTTTCTTGCTGAAAACGAGCAAAGTTTGAAGTGCATGAGAAACACTGCTACAGATATATACCTTCTTATCATGGATAAAAAAATCCACAAAGCCATAAATCCAAAAGAACCACCCCAATAAACATGCTAAGTAATAAATACTTGGCTCAACAACACGAAACTTCTGTTGAAATTATTCCTCAACCAATGGGGCACTCTCCTGCGATAAAGGCTCTTTTGTGCTCATAGACTCATGTGTTGCCTCAAGCAGATCAGCTATTTTTGTAGAGCAGTTTTTCTCTAATGATTGTTGTGGCCGGTTAACAGGTGGCTTCTTTTCAGAAATGTTTTCCTTCACATTTGGCATGTACAACCTTGAAGGAGCTATGTTTTCCTCCTTTGTGCATCCTGAAAGAGAAGGAGATGAGACTTTAGACCTGGCACGCCTGGCTGACTCCATATATGCAACAGAAAATAGTTGGACCATTAGATAGCCATAAGTAGGTAGCTAATATCAACTTGTACTCATGCATACTTTTTGTCTGGCTAATATACCTTGAACTTGTAGCAAGCTGCCAGCATTTTCTGTACTGCTGGTGTTGGTCTCCAAAATTCAATTTATGGTATCTCGAAGAGCCTTATTTGGTAATAGATCATCTGAAAGAATATTTGTTACTTCACATACACATATGGACTTTGATATGATATGGTCCCTAATTCCTAAAATATATGGAAACAAATTTAGAGGTTTAAACACTAACAACATGTGCTAGACAAAAACATAGACTATGAATCACACAATCTAGAAAACATCACACCAACGTAATATCTATGTAATTTTTCTCTGATTATATTACATTTGTCACATTAGCTATTGAAATGACATTTACTAGTCAACACAGCATCTTTCATTACTTCCTTGCATAATGGACAATGCAATTCAGGTGGAAGTTCACCAATAGAACGGTTAGATGGGAACCCCTCAACTTCCTTGTCAAAATCAGCTCTACATGACAAATCATTTTAATCAGTAGCTAAAAATTGAGAAGCACTACATAGCCAATTTCATAGACCTTCCACTTTATAGTGTTGTCAGTGATGAAGGTTTGGTTCAAATGACTTACTCGTTAGGCATCAAAACTGCAACTGCCCCATTTGGTAATCCATAAGAGACATCAGGAGTATCAACAAGCATTGATTTGGGAATGTCAGTTGGAGGCTTCACTCTTTTGAGGTCAAAATTGGGATCCACATTTTTCGGACAATGCTGGATGAAATGTCCTAGAGAAAACAAATAAGATGGTGAGAACCCATATCTAGCCCATTAGCCATGCTCTTAATGAACAGTTTTCCTACAAAGTTACTAGACATGATGAACATACCAGGAAATTTACATCTATGACAGACATATCCTTGTGGTGGTGTTTTTCGTTCCATTCCACGCCCTACATCATTAATTCATCATAAAATTCCTTTAGACCTAAACTACCCATCCAAATCTGAGCAAGCTCGACAAGGTGAAAATAAAATTTCTACATTCGTCATCTCTACTAGTTAATACAAAAGGAAAATTGTCTTTACTCAAAAATTCAACATCCATGGGTTTCTACAGTGTTGGCCAACTATGAACATAACTACAATGAAACAATTTTTGGCCATCTTTCTATTTGATCATTAATTAAACTCAAAGGTGGAGAAACCACTTTATTTGGATTGGATTCTTTTTTATTGTAAGAAATAACCAAACCGAACATGCACTTCAAACCTTTCAAGTTTCTAGGAGCATTCTGAGCTTTGTACTTGCACGTAGTTCCCTTTAGTATCCTATCAATTAGAAATCAAATCTCACATGTATACTCTGAATTCGCTTCATAGACAATAAACCTTTCTATTCAATTTTCCCCATGATATGTAGTATGGCCTGCCCATAGCGACAATCTCTTTAATATTATAATTAAGTATTTTTTGAAATAGAGTATGATCATGATTGTGTTTCCCAAGTTTCTTTGAAACAAATATTGAATGTCGTTCCTGTCATTGAAATTCATCTGTCAATCTGCATAAGAATGGAATTTATCCACATTAGGTCAAATTCATTCATCTAAGATAATTTTACTTAAATGAAAAAAGGGAAAGTTTGAAGTATTAATATCTTCATAAATGTATTCATAAAATTCAATTTTTAAGTAATAAATTTTAACTAACTCCTTGTAGTCAATGCTTTATCTCAGATTCATAACTTCCACATTAATACAGGCACAATTGAAGACATAAAACTAATGTCAATTTTGAAAGTGCTTTATCTCAGATTCATAACTTCCACGTTAATATGGGCCCAATTGAAGACAAAACTAATGTCAATTTTTAAAACTTAAGAATACCATCATTGTGGTTTGGAAGTGAATAATATATATTTTAGATTTGTATGAACATTACTGCATGAATGTATTGTTTGATACTATAATATATTTCCCTGAAATTCATTAAAATTTAATTGTATAACCCTCATTGTCAAAATTCATGTTACAGGAAAAAACGTCCACAGTCCACCCTATCAAACAAGAATCTACCTACCATCTAATCGCATGCAACCTTCACAAAATACGAACCTCAATTTCTCCAACATCCTCCATCCTCCATGAAAAATAAATTTCATTGTCAGTAGAAAATCCCATTATTGGTTCATTCATATTCTCTTCTCCATCCACATCTTCGTTCATTCAGTCATTAAAAGAATCAAACCTCAGTCATATTACTTAAGCAAGATTAGTGCCAAATTCAACTTCAAATTGAGGACACCAATTTTGCATTAGCCAATCTATCAAAATGTTGTTAAAAATAATTGAACAACTTTTAAGTGTGCACATTTTTATAGTTGTAAAACCCAGACACTGAAAAATAATAAGAATCAATTATAATCATCCCAGAAAACCAATTAAAGCATAGGAATATTGAATCCTTGAGAGGGTGAGAACATAAATGAAAAGATCACATTGTTGTTGTTGTACATTTAATAAAACGTGACAACAACATAGCACAGAAGCCAAACACACATTGGACAGTTGACCTCCCATAAAATAAGCAAACAAATAATATCTCAAAATTCTAGTAAGAACACTAAGCTAATGAAAGATAAACAATAATCCTAATATATTTACCAAATCCTCTACCTGCTAGACCCCTTCCTCCAGCACCTCTGCCAAATCCTCTTCCAGTATATCCTTCTTGTGTTTGCTTGCAAAGATAGATGAAAGTGTAAGGAAGACACCTGAAAGTATTATTTGTTATACTCCAACTTGTTTTCTCCTATTAATCTTATCCCTTAAATTATTCTCAAGCAATACACCAAAAAGGCATTATAAACAACCCATATGTCTCATGGATGCCACTCTAATGCAGTTGAATCAACAAGATCCTTAATCTTTCTATCTTTGTTAGCTTTATTTGTAAACACTAATTGTGAATTTGTTGTATGTATTGCTTGAGGCACTTCAGGTAGTGAAAAGAGATCATTGCCAAATTCATCCCAATCTAAATCATCAGGCTACATGTTTAAATTATGAATAATTAATAATCTATTATGTAGTCTTCAGTGATAGATAGTCTTTGAGAAGTACAAAGGTGTGTATCCTTAAAAATTTTAACTGAGAAGAATCATAAGTCTGAAACCCATTCTTAGGTAGTAAATCTTGATCTTTGGGTTTTTCAATTTCTTTTGGCCTGTAAATAACAACAATTATAATTCTAATCTCAGGATGATTCATCTGTCATGTGTACTAGTCCAGCTAAATCTGAACCACAAAATCAACCATTCATAATGCTAAGAAAGTTGAAACATCATTCATACACCATACTAGATTATAGGAACTGGTAGCATATCCAAATAAATGCACTGCAAACTTGAAGCCACCATTTACATTGTAAAAACTATAAATGTAAGCTAAACAGGCACAAAGGTGAAAGGGTGTACTCTTCTTTCTTCTCTGTCGCAATTGGCATGCGAGGCATTCCCGGAACTCGACGCACTAAAACAGATGTAACTTTTGGCAGCCACATTCCTTCATCAAGATATTCTAAAATTAAAAAAAATACATAAGCTATATCACAACCTACACTAACCATTGGAATGGAGATGTCTTCAAGCCGCTTTGAAGGTTTAGGCCTAAACAAACTACAACTGGGGAAAATATATGGGATATCTGCCACCCAAACACCCACTATGGCAACAACAGTTCATCAAAATACACCACATATCAAACACCTAAAACACCCACTATCACAAACTGCGATGGGGTAGCCAAAATATTAGTCATATATTTGTAGAAAAAAAATGGAGTTTTTATCATTGAACATAAAATAGTAAAACATGGCTCAAATTATAGATCTTGAAAGTACAAAGAGTTCTTACCCACAAACGTAGAACAACAGAGAAGGCACTCCATGGGCAGGCATCCGAAACCTTCAAACCACATGCTCTCCCAGTAAATCACGGGCTCTTGTAGCTAAAGAAAGAATATTTACTAGTTAATTGCAAATGTTGAACACCACATAAACTAGGTTTCAAATCACAAGCTCTCGCAGCAAATTACAAGCTCTGGTGGCTGAAGAAAAGACCTACCAGATACCGAAAGAGGAGGAAATTACGTACATCAGATTGGAAATTAAGAACTCAAGAAAAAACCTTAACAATGAAACACAGATGGAGGGGCTATCCATACTCTTTTTTACAAGTGTTTGTTCACTAGACTACTTGGATAATCCTTTTTCCAAGTTAGCATAATCTTTATCTTGCATTTGAGCAATTTCTGAAGCAATTTCTGAAGCAATTTCAGAGTTCTAGGGTTATACACAAATTTTAATTAAAAAAAGGGTGATCAAATTTAACTGAAAAAAGAACATTACAAACTCATACCAAAGAGAAATTGTTCCAATTACAAAAATAACAAGCAAAAGAACATTACAAGACTAAATTGGCCTACTAAAATGTACCTTGAGATCTATTCATACAGTCCAGAAACAAGACCGAGAAGATCAAGCTTCATTTAAAGCAGATTCACCCCTCATTGTTAATCCCTCTATGCTATGATTAATTCCAAGACTATTTGGCACTCTAACAGCAACTAGTACCCAAAATGATATCATCATCTGATTCCTAAGTCATAACCCCAAGGGATCCATTAGATCCGTGCCTTCTTACAACTCAAATTCATCTTCTAGCTTCAATGTTTGGGAAACAACCTCCTCTTCATAATCGTCAACCACAAAATAGGGATTGTGCCCAATCGGACGGAACCTGTAACCAATGAACACATAGAACAAAAGGGTTACCAATTCTCCAGCCATGACACTAGTCTAGGCATACCGGTAAGCAGTTATGGTGATCAGAGCATAAAATACAATGCGAGTGAAGTAAATATAGAAGACCACCACAATGTAATACTGTCTAAACAGATTCAACTTCATCAGATTCACAACTTCCTTGCCGTCAGTATGTGCAGCCTGGTGCAAATTATTTATAGACCAGATAATGGGGAACAAGACAGCACAACAACAGATCATGTAAACTAGGAGAAACATCTGGTTCTAGGCAAGCGAATCCTTGGAATACGGCCCAGTCTCATCGATCACCACAGTATAAATATTGTCTAAGACTTGCAAGGGAATGAAAACAATGAGAACTTTATTCTCCTTGCCTTGTAGGTAGGGTTTCAAGAAGGACCAACCGGTTCCAACCAAGACAATTAGTGTAAAAAGCATAATTTCCTTCAGAAAACTGAAAATATAAATAGACCATCCCATCCATGGGTTTTTTTGGTACTCTTAATGAAAGACTTGTCCTCTTCCTCACAGAGTACATTTAGATCTGTTAGATAGATGAGGGCATCCATGAATACATGGGTCCGCCAGGTCGTAAGACGATTTTTCATAACCACGTAGATCCAAACCCAAACCAGTGCAACAGATATCAAAGACAGTGAAAAAAAGATTCGATAGAAGGGTTTCACCGGCCGAAAGATAATGCTCACCGCCCCCCTCACGATTATAAATAACTGTAGTTACATCCATTGAAACCACAATGTCAAAGATACAATTGGCAAAGACCAGAGTAAACTGGTTTGCTTCGAGCTCTTTGAAATTTTTGTTGAAGGGAAGTGAATTCTCCAAATCCTTAAATGTAAGGAGGGGTGTGATGAGCTTACTCTCGAGTACACAGCAAATTTCTCCATGTTCCAGATCTTGCAAGACGTGAAGCCAGACATCTATGGTTCTCAGGAAGAACCCCATGGACTCCAGGTCGATATCATTCTCCTTGATGGCCTTTTATGAGGAATCCTTCAAATATATTTCCAGGAGGCCTCTGTGTGTGAACCTGAATTCCTCGAAGGGAATGATGAAATGGTAGTCGGATTGAATCTCTGAATGTCGGATTTTAGCTGAACAAAAGGGAAGGAACCCCATAAAAAATACCATGATTTCCATTGCAGAAACCCTTGAATTGGACTCCATCCTAAAGATCTGAGATGAATATTTCATTGCATTGCAGTTGTGTCTCGGTGATCACCAAAATTCCGTGTGGAGGGAAGACCACAGGGAAAAATGGCCATAGATTGAAACATACCTTGTGCCATTGAAGCCTTGAATAGGTCACCT
>LPNX010760889.1:832402-864858 GCA_001517045.1 Pseudotsuga menziesii | reverse complement strand
ACATTGTCAAAATTGTAATTTTTCATTGTCGAACTGATCCACAACTAAAAATGACCAAATAAATGACCAATTGTTATGTGGTCATTTTTTTCTAGATACTCCGTGACCAAATTTGATCATTTATCTTGGTCTTTTTTAGTTTAGTTTTATCATGTGACCAAAATTGGTCATTTATCTTGGTATTTTTTAGTTAGCCCGCTTAAATTTATCAATTTTGATCATTTATACCTTGAAACAAATTGTGGTGACCAAAATTTTTGGTCTCCTGGTCACTAATCTCTCATTTTGCACCAGTGGAGGTAAGTCAAAGACTAATTGGATCTAGAATTGGTACTGAATTTCATGACAAGGACCTTCGAAGACATGATGTAATGAACTGATACCAGGGAATGGCCGACACAAAAGGTGAAGGCAACTGCAGAATGGCCGACAAAGGTTTAATCCTTGAACAATGAGCACGACACAAAAGTGACTTAGGAAGCTTTTGACACAAAAGGACCAATGACATAAATCTGCAATGTAGGAGACATTGACAGATTCCCCATATAATTGAAAAAGAGACCAATTAGAGGAGTAAGAAACTTTGAATCAGGATAAGGTTAAAATACTAGGACCCAATTGTTGATAGACTCAAAACTAGTGCTTTGTTCAAGGAAACAAGACTTGCTGCCATGATGTAAAAAAAATGTGAATGAACTTCCCTTCCCCTCTTTCTTGTAAAGTTTTAACGAGTCCAAGAAATAAAACTCGGGACCTTATTCATTTTTGGAAACCTCGAAGAAGAGATAGAAGAATGCTTGATAAAGCACTGATTCATGGATTTTATGAGCCCAAACTAGTACATGCTCGATGGTGTTTGCATAGTTTAGAGAGTCTAAAAACTCCAAAGAAGACTCCAGGGGGGAAATTTTTCGTCCAATTTAGTCTCCTGAGGCCGGAAAAGTATAAAACAAACCACAAAATAACTCTCTTAGCTTCCAAAGAAGTAAGGTGTACATTTTTCGTACTTAGTTGGGGAAGTCCAAAAAAGGTTAAATTACCACCTACCCAACGATCCTTCAAAATCAGCATATAACCTGAGTTTTAGGAGTGTGAAGCAAGGAAAGATCACTCGGAAATATCCATTTGATTACAAGAAATGGGGCTTACAAAAGTAAACTTGATGCTTTTTTATTTAGGGTTTAGCGAGCGTGACAAAGACATAAATTACACTTGGAATATTTTTCATGTTTAGGTCTAGAGCACGAAAAAGAGAAAACTAAGCTCATACCAGGGGGTTCTTTTCCATAATTTTAGTCCCTCAGGTCCGAAAAAGCGATAAAACTATGCCTGAGAATACTCTTCTCAATTCCGAAGAAAAGAGAGTGTTCCTTTCTCGTATTATTCCACATGGTCCGAGAAAGCAATAACCTACCACCAATGTGGATGCCCATTCACATATTCTTAACGAGCCTGAACGGACAAGTTTACTTGGCAGTCAAGTCTATTTTGAGGAGTTAGACCTGGGCCTAAAGAAACTCAATATCTTTCCTGTGAAGTTTTAACGGGTCTATTAAATTCAACTCGCAGCCTCCTTACTGTTTTTAATGAGCTCAAAGGAGAGCAGAAATAATGCTCTAAATGCAAGGAGACGAGTGTCAGAGGCAAGCAAAACTAGTTCCAAGCGCGAAGAAAAAACCTATGCATAATGAAAGGAACATGAGTAGGATAAAGACACTCGGGGAACATCTCCTCAAGTTAAAGAGTGTCAACTTGAAAAGGCAAAATGATACAAGGCTTAGCAATGATGAGAACAAAGATGAGGGCTTATACAACGAGTTAAAAGTGTGGAAGTCAGCATCAGGATCATAAGTGCGAGCAGGGCACATGCAAATGTAGTTACAACTTGAACAACAAGACAAGGCCAGTAAATAGTTGTGAATCCAACTAAGAATCCTGTCTCCAAGAAACAACAACATCAGGATCATATTCAGAAGAAAAGATTCGATGCGGCTCACTTTGGTAGAAAAACATGTGACTTTGTATCTTCTACAAAAGATAAAGTCAACGCAAAATCGACTGAAGAATATTTTATAGAACCAAGGATCAAGGGTTTATAATTAGTAATATCAACTTCAAAAGGAGAGCAAAAATCAACAAGGGATATAGAGTCTATAGGAACAAACTCAATATCACAAGAGTAGGAAAATTCATAAGAAAAATCAAACTCATCAGGATCAATGACTTGATGTTCAAAGGAAGAGTCAAAATTCTCAACAATATCAACATAAGAAGACCGATCTATGGGAATATCAAGCTTACTAAGCAAATCAGGGTTAGACTTAGTCACAACTGAACCGACATCCAAAAGAAGGTCAGACTGTATCAAAGACTCTAGGAAGACTTCATCCAAAGGAAGGAGGTCATCCGAGATAGGACACATATCTAAAATTTCAAATGGATCAACAGAGTGGAGAGCAGGATCCATAGTCTATATAGGATGACTCACCTGGTCAAATTCTCGGACTAATTCTCGAGAAGGTAAGCATGAAAATAGAGGCTGCTTCATAATAGCAATTAAACGCAAAGGACATGAGGCCACATAACTCACCTGCGGTGGGGTAGTGTCTATAGAAACACTGGGAATCAATAAAGGAAAGACCTGGTGTCTATTTGGGTCAGGAGATGGATCAAGAAAATCCAACTGATCGATAGTGACAATTTCTTTGCCATGATTAAAGTACATCACACGAAAGAATTTTAACACCACAGCTTGCATGGAATAGAAATAATCATGTCCAAGGAGCATATTGAATTCCAAGGGGTCTTATATCACCATGAAGTCAACTAAGACGGTCTTCCCACCCAAAGTAACAGGTGTTTGAGCAAGAATTCCCAAGGATATACAAGTTCTTCTATCAAACGCCAGTAATTGACTAGCAATTGACACAAGGATGGGAGATCCCATGCCTCACCAAGCACAAGCAGACAAGATACTAACTGAAGCTCCTTCATCAACAATACAACAAGAAATCATGTATGGTTTAACTTTGACCTTTATTTAGAAAGGTGCATTAGAAGGAAGGCACGGCTCAACTAGGCTAACCCAATCAAAGGAAGCAATCTAAGAGCTTGGTGGGGGTTCATTCGAAGTGATTTCAGTGCCCCCTTGTTTAGTATGTTATGAACTGGCAGTGAATAAAATGTGACTAGCATACACTTCACTCTCCAAAGGAAGAGTGGGATTGATCGACAATGGAACCGATTCAACCGCTTTAGGAAATTCACTCTCCAGAGAGAGAGTGGGATTGACCAAAGGTGACATTGGTTCAATCACATCAGGATCACTCTTCTAAAGAAGAGTGGGATCGACCTTTGAGAAGGTGCCTTTGGGATTGCTGAGATGCAGCGCTGAAATGTGCACCTCCCCTCTATATGCACATGAAAACAATATAACATATACCCAAAATTCACCCACTTGTTGTTTCCTTTGCATAGTAATGAGTCATGTACTCATAAAGTCACAGGTTCTTGGAATCAATGCCCATAGATTCTCTACACCAAGATAACTTCTCTGTACTAACAGACTTTTTTAATGAGTCTGCAACATTTTTCACGGTGTCAAACTTCTCTAGAAGCACCTTCTTTTCTTCAACCATATCTCTCACAAAGTGATATTGCACATCGATATGCTTTTTCTTAGCATGATAAGCAGGGTTCTTTGCCAGGAATATTGCACTTTGGCTATCACATTCTAACCTTACACCTTTCTGTACAAACCCAATACCTGAACACAATCTTTGCAACCACATAGCTTCTTTGCTTGCATGAGTGGCTTCCATGTATTCAATGTCTGTAGTTGAGAGTGCAACTACAGCTTGTCTCTTGCTCATCCAATTGATAGCTCCTCCAAATAGGTTAAACACATACCCACTTGTAGATATTCTATGATCAAGGTCTCCGGCCCAGTCTGCATCAACAAATCCATGTACATTTATTACTCTGTCTGGTTCAGGCCTTCCTTGGTAGCTGATTACATAATCTATGGTGCCACGCAAATATCTGAATACCCTCTTTACAGTTGTCCAATGCTCCTTTCCTGGTTTTGACATATATCTTCTCAAAACTCCCACTGCATAAGCAATGTCTGGTCTTGTACAGACCATTGCATACATCAAACTACCAACTGCAATTGCATATGGAACCCATGACATGTCTTCTTCTTATTCCTGTGTCTTGGGACACTACTCTACAGATAACTTTACACCTACAGGAATAGTAACCTTGACCAGCATACTTTCCTGCATGTTAAATCTCTGTAGTACCATCTCAACATATTTTCTTTGATTTAAACTGATCATTTTGTTTGCACGATCTCTTCTTATCTCCATTCCCATAATGAAGTTTGCAGCACCGAGATCTTTCATATTAAACTTGGAGGACAGTTGATACTTCACCTCCTTTATAACATATTTGTTGTTTCCAATCAACAACATGTCATCAACATACAAAACTATGTTAATGAAGTGATCACCAACCTGTTTGGAATATACACAATAATTATCTTTGCTTCTCACAAACCCCAATCCAAGCATGTATGTGTCAAACTTTTGGTACCACATCCTTGGAGATTGCTTTAGAGCATAAAGGGACTTATGTAGTTTACATACCAACTCATTCTTTCCCTTTACTATGAACCCTTCTGGTTGTTTCATGTATATTTATTCTTCCAAATCCCCATGTAAGAACGTTGTCTTCACATCCATCTGCTCTACTTCAAGATCAAAAGCAGCAGCAATAAAAAGAAGAAATCTAATAGAAGTTAATTTTGCAATTGGAGAAAATATTTCACCAAAATCAATCCCCTCTACCTGAGAATATCCCTTTGCTTCCAAGCAGGATTTATACTTATCCACTTTACCTTCTACATTGAACATCTTTTTAAATAGCCATTTTCTCCCAACGGATTTTCTCCCAGCTGGTAGCTGGACTAGCTTCCAAGCTTCATTTTTGTCCAACGAATCCATTTATTCATCCATGGCCTTTTTCCAGAGATCACTATCCTCTAAATTAACAGCTTCCTTCACATTTATAGGATCATCATCAGTAATAGACATAGCAAAATGAGAACAAAAATTAGGAGGGGAATACCTTTTTGGTTGCCTTATTTCTCAAGACGATCTCCTCAAAACTGGAGTATGAGGCTCTTCTTCTTCTAATTATGCGTCTTCTATTGAGTCAAATTCTTCACCTTCTAACTCAAACTCTATTTTCTCTGGTTCCTTTTCCATTGGATTCACTTCCTGTCTGGGGACTTCTTTGACATCTCGAAACACAACATCTTGACTGTAAACAGTCTTCTTAGTTATAGGATTCCAAAGCTTATACCCTTTTATACCATCTTGATAGCCAATAAAGATACACTTCTCAGCTTTGTTATCCAACTTGCTCCTTTTCCCCTTTGGAACATGTACATAAGCATCACAACCAAAAACTTTCAGATTCTTAATAGAGGGTTTCTTATTAGTCCATAAATCTTGTGGAGTTTTATCAATCAATGCTGATGTGGGTGATCGGTTTACCAAGTAACATGCTATCTCCACTGCTTCTGCCCAGAATTCTTGTCCTATCCCAGCACCGCTTAGCATGCTCCTTTCCTTTTCCATCAACGTCCTATTCATCCTCTCAGCAAATCCATTCTATTGAGGTGTGTATGGAGTATTATTTTGCCTTGCTATTCCACACTTCTTACAAAAGTCCTCGAATTCATTCCCACAAAACTCTCCACCATTATTTGTCCTCAACACCTTTATTTTCTTTTCTTACTAATTTTCTACAAGAGCCTTAAATTCTTTAAACTTGGCAAATACTTCATATTTCTTTCGAAGGAAATAAATCCATATGTTCCTTGAGAAATCATCTATAAATGAAACATAATACACAGATTTTCCTAATGATGGAATAGGAATAGGTCCAAACACATCACTATGTATTAATTCTTGAATTCCCTTTGCTCTTGTAGCACTAGATGAAAATCTTACACAATTTTATTTTCCATATATGCAATGTGCACAGAAATCAAAATCCATAGTGCAATCAGTCATACCTTCAACCGTAGCTTTACCTTGTAATTCTCGAAGTCCCTTTTCTCCGATATGCCTCATTCTTTGATGCCACAGCATTGTCTTTCCTCCTAATGCAGTCAAGGTTTTGTCATCTTTACCTCCTTCCTCCAGCACAACAGAATTGTTACATTCATCAATGATGGTTTTTCCCAATAGTTTGTACAGAGTTCCATACCGAACTCCCCTCATCAATACCATTGATCCTCGAACCATTTTGCAGCCACCATCTCCACACACAGTCTTTACACCTGCAACATCCATCTTTCGGACAGATATCAAGTTTCTTGCTAGATTTAGAATGTGCAGCACTCCAGGCAAAGTTCTAATCCTTCCATCCTTCAGTTTTAGCTTGACTCTACCACGTCCAATGATACTGGCTGTGAATCATCTCCCAAGTACACATCTCTTCCATTGTACTTTTCATATTCATAGAACCACTCCCTATGAGGGGTCATATGACATGATGCACCTGAGTCAATCATCCATGTATCATGTTCTGAAGGATTACCCATGGAAGCTAGGTACATATTCCCTCCTTCTTTTGAGGAGTTCTTCGCCTCTGTGGAAGGGGTATCCTCATATCCCTTTGCTTTCTCAACATTCTTAGATCTACAATCCTTTTTATAGTGCCCAGCTTTACTACATTTCCAACACTTCCTTATTCCTTTTCCTGGGGATTTAGATCTACCCTTAGCTTTAGATCTCCCCCCAGATCCTTTATTTTTGTTTCTCTCCTGGGGGTGACCTCTCACAGATAAGGCATCCATGCTATGATTATCCATGGTTTTTCACCTTATCTCTTCTGATAGTAGGGATGATACAATTTCATCAAATTTTAAGGTCGCCTGGCTAAAACTACCTATTGCAACAATTAGGTTGTCCCAAGAATCCGACAAAGAACACAATAATGTAATACATTTATCTTCTTCATCCATTTTAATACCAACAGAGGTTATCTGACTTACCAGAGCATTGTATACATTCAAATGCTCTGTTATAGTTTCATTCTCATCCATTCTGAGGTGATGGAAACTTCTTTTGCAGAAACAACTTGTTCACAAGGGATTTTGATTGATACAAACTCCCTAGTTTTTCCCATATCTTTACTACACTATATTCACCAGATATGTTCAACAACACAGAGTCTGATAAGCACAATCGTATTGTACTCCTTCCCCTTCTTTCTAATTTATCCCAATCTTCTTGTGATGTTGCAGTGGGTTTCGTACTCGGATCCACAGCAATCCATTATTCTCGATCTACCAGAAGATCCTCCATTTTGAGCTTCCATAGCTCAAAATTTTGGGAATTAAATTTCTTGATCTTGATTCTTGAAGTGCTCACCATTCTCTTTCAATGCACAAATAAACATTGCAAATCTCCCACTAAACCCAGGTATATCACAAACCTGATGTCTATCAACTATGTCGAACCCTTAGCAGCAAAGGCATCCCCTTGATGCCAAAATTGAGCTCTGATACCACATGTAAGTTTTAAACCTATGCAGAGAAGCAAAGCATACAGATTCTTTTAAGAAAAATAGAGATCACAGCACATGATTCACACATAAACACAGATATTTACCCTAGAAACCCTTAACTGGGAAAACCAAAAAACCTTGGAGCCACACCTTCTATTTTCTCTTCATTTTCATTATGAGATCCTCACAATACAAAATATAGGTATTTTGCAACATCCAAATACCCTAATCCATTAACCTGGATTAGAAAAAGAATCCAATCCCTTAACCGGGATTAAGTTACATATTTTTAGACAACTTCTAAAAATAGCCACAAACAACTATAAATAGCCATAAAATCTATAAATAGCCAAAAAAATTTGAACAGGGCCTACGGCTTGTTTCTGTCGAAGGTGCCTTTGGGATCACTAAGCTGCAGTGCTGAAATGTGTACCTCCCCTCCATACTCACATGCAAAGAATATAACATATACCCAACACATACTTTATCATACAAAAGACACATCAAAATAACCCATGGGCCCTCATTATTTTATTGTATCAATATCTAATGAAATATGTAACAAACATAAATAAGATAATAATTAGATAATTAATAGTTAGGTTAATTAAGTTATTATGAAAGGAGGTTTCTCCTCAACATAAGGTGTCCAAGCCATATTTAAGGCCAAGACATCGTTGTAATCTTTTATCTATTCTATCATCAATATATATATTATTATAATGGGTTATTTGGTTTACCAAGTATTTTGGTGAATTCATTGTGTGGATGAATATGTATTCGGCTCATTTGGTATCAGATCGTTGGTTGATCTGGCCTTTGGCCATATCCTCATACTATGTCTTATTTTTCTTGGCTTATGGCCTTACTCCAGGGTTTCCCTGAAATATTGCACTTACTCTCACGCACCATCTACACCTACACATCATCCCTGCCTATACGATATTCCATTCCTCACACTCTGCCCTTCCTCCATCTCTTCGATGTCCTAATCCTCTACTGCTGCTTCTCCCATCCTCAACATCGCCCACCTCCAAACCCCATGTGCTCCCACTCCTGCTCATGCTTTCCCCTCCCTCCTACGCTCACCCCAAAAGCTGTAATTCTCTTCTCCACCATCACATCACCACCTTCTATCCTTTCTATATCCTCTATGCTTCCCACACTCCCACCTGCACATTTTCCCCTTTTCCCCTTTTCCCTCGTGCTCCACCCTCTCTACTACCCATGCTGCCACCTACAGCTTTCCCCCTTTCCCCCTTGCGCTGCCTCCACCATCTCCATTGCCTACGCACTCCACCACCACCTACCGCCAGTCCACCGATCTACTCCTCCCCACCATCGACTTCCTCTTCTCCACTACACTGTCCTACCCTCTGAGTGTCCTCCTCTCTCCATCACCCATCCTTCTACTCCAAACTCTCACACACCTCCCTCCCCCATCATCTCTGCCAGATTGTTGCATGCTGCCATCATTTCCTCACGTCCTCCCCCACGATCATCCCACTACAATTACATTCTTCCCTTTTCACGCTCATCATCTCCACCATGCCAACCTTTTGTCTCCTCCACATTAACTGTGAATGCCAACATTCCTTCTCCTCCATGGAAAAAACCTAAAACCTAGAAAAAAACAAAACAATATTTGATAAAAATTAAATATTATATAATAATAATATATTATTATTATTATATTTATTTAAAAATACTAATAATAGTTTTTATATTATTCAATAATACATGTTATTATTATTAGCTCCCCCAAGAAAAAAATTCAATATTAGCATATTTAATATAAAACCAAAGTGACATAATTATAAAATTTTAAAAATATAAAAACTATCTATGAAACAAAAAAATTCCATATTTAAAAGATTTTGGGAAAACATTATTCTTCACCAAGCTTCCATTGGTCTCCTGAAGATGATCTCACAGTAGATATTGAAATGTTGAGATAAAGAAATACCTGAACACAACTCCACATCCACCAATATTAGCATAATTATTATTATTTGAAAAATAATAAATAGTAATTATATAATTTTATTTCTATTAAAAAAATAGAAGGGGCATACAAAAGAGAAGTCCAATTTAAAATAAGAATTTCCCTTCCAAGGGAGCTACATTAGTGGTTATTACACACTTCATTTTACCACTTATCAAGGATCCAAGACAAATTATCAACAAAAGAGTCAAAGTCAAAAAAACAATTGAAGACTATCTATAGTCCAAACTACCATCTAGTGTCGAAGAAGTTAGATACTATGGAAGCTGGTTTGCAACTACAAATAGAGAAATTAGAAGCCAAGTTAAAGCGTTATCGAAGAGACAATGAAGAATTACATGACAAGAATAAAAATTTGGAAGTAATAATTGAAATACATAAGATAGAATAAAAGTACAAGGAAAAAAACATTTCCAACCAGAAAAATCATATAGAAAAATTATCTGCTCAAATTGAAGAATTAAAAGACGAAATTGATTTCAACCAGATATTGAAAATTCAAGATACAAAGAAAGAAAGAAAGAAAGAAATGATTACGAAGCAAAAATTAATATGCTTCAACAAAATCATTAGTTACAAGGATGAAGAACTGACGCAGATACGACATAAATTAGAAAGTAAAGAATAAGAGGTCGACTAATGTCGACACCAGATAAAATTTCTTCAAGAACAAAATGACGACTCTAAAAATGCACACAAGCTAGAGGTTTCAAAGAGTAATAAAACACTATCCAACAATTCCGAAGAAATTTAATAGATTAAGAAATCATAACAAGACACTAGTCACAAAAATTAAGAAGTTGAAAAATAGTCGGAAGACAGAACAATCTACGAAAGATATTGAAGGAAAACTATTAGGATATGTAGACACTTAGGATTTAGTTAAGATCAACTTGTGTAATATATCCGTTAGGTAAAGTGTGTTTGTTTAGTATGCATTTGTAAATATTGTAATCCGATGGTCACGATATGTTCTAGACATAAAGTGATCCGACGGTTTAACTTATCTTAGATCATGCCTACCATTGATATGTGGCTTAAAACCCTATTGGACCATGATCTCTATTTAAAGATCATGGAGGGTCCTTGGCTAGTTTATCGATTATGAGAAGCTCATTTGTAACTTTCTTTATTTTGCATAATAAATTTCTCCAAGTAGCTATTTGGCTGGGGTCGTGGACTGCTTCCCTCTAGAGAGTTTAAACCATGTAACATCATTGTATTGATTTGTGATCTATTTGTGTGAAGTGGTTACTCTAGGTGTTTGTTATTTTTGGAGTACCCTGTATACCCGAACAAAAAATTCTAGACAAGAAAGATGAAAATAGCTATATCAAAATTCATAACAAATATCTTAAGGAACAACTTAAGAAGTCGAAAGATGACAGGAAATTGAAATTAGAATTGATTAAGAAGTTTCAAAATGATAACATGCAGTTAGAAAACAGGTTGGAAAAGATACAACACGAAACCTTAAAACATCAAGGGATGAAAATACAACTTCCAACTTAGATAAATTCTCAAAAGAAGACACTCGTAAAACAAAATAACTTTGCAAAAATTCCTTATCGACACCCCAACCATAAAAAATGATATCCTAAAAAGTGGGAAGTGTCAAAAGCTAATGGTACCAATGTGATCAAAGCTCCTAATGATATATTAGTATGGAATGCCAACATTCCACAACAAATAAATTTGGGATGGATTGATTCGTCCAGATATCGGAAGTTATGCTCAACTCTTATCAGTTCGTATTCAACATGTTTTGTCATCTACGACAAAACAAAAAATGATATAGAAACATTATAAGGCTTTGAGGACAAATCCTTTCTAAAAGAGTGGCAATGTAACGAACATAAATAAGATAATAATTAAATAATTATTAGTTAGGTTAATTAAGTTATTAGGAAAGGAGGTGTTTCCTCAACATCAAGTGTCTAAGCCATATCTAAGGCGAAGACATCATTGTAGTATTTTATCTATTCTATCATCAATATATATATTATTATAATGGCTTATTTGGTTTACCAAGTATTTCAGTGAATTCATTGTGCGAGCGAATTTTATTCGGCTCAAAATCCCTTGAAGTGAGGAAGATATGGTCCATAAATAGGGGTCATTGGTTCTAACTATTTCCACAAAATATACAAGGTCCCATATTTTAAATAGTTTTTCTAGTTAATCCAACCATTCGTGCATCAACCATTAAGTTGAGTGTTTGACTCTCCCATTTAATCCACTAGTCGACTACTTTCTTAGTCAAATTTTTTCTATTGATGATTGTCTCCAAAAGATCTGAGTGTCTGATGAACCTGTATAACCTTAATGTGGTGATTTTAAGAAACATATGTATACTATGAAGTGTTGTTATTGAAGTGGTTGTATCGTAAAATAGCATTTGATATGAATATACTGTTTTAAGTTCAAACAAACATTCATAGGTACTTTTAACACAATTCATACTCTTTAATAAACATAGTGCATCGGTGCATCTGAAACCATTAAATGCATCGATGCATAACAAACACATACAAATCGATTTTAAACATCCACAAAAATAAATATCCTCTATATTTGGTATAATATGTTTATCATTATGCATTTTTCAACATTATCACCAACCATGCACTTATTATATTATAGCATAGTGGTGCACTCATATACTTAATATGCTACTGTGAATGAAAAACATAGTACAAATTTGTTGGTTTTGAGTATTTTATGGCTACTCAGTTCACTTTGCAAATTATATCACACTAGTTCTCCCATATAACACAGGCACATCAATCTCCACATATATTATGAGCACACCAGTAGTCACATATTGCAACATGAAAATACATTTTTAACATCTTTATTTTCCTATTTTATTCCTATACCGATTTAAAACCTATAGCGCATCGGTGCAATCATATCATATAGATGCACTAGTTATATAAAAAAATTAGTATAAAATTATATGTGAATGATGCATTATTTATAAGGTTGCATTGAATTGCGCTTAAGTACTAAAGCGCATTGATATGCGGAAAAGGTGAAAAAAATGGATGGGCTTTTTTCCCATGAGTTTAAAAAGTAGTACAATTTGTTTTTCTTTCAAAAAACTATTTTATAAAGAATTTCAAAAAAGAAAACTAATCATTATTTCAATATTTTGTCAAACTTTCAAGGGGAGAGTTTTGGAAGAGAGATTTGTCGAGGAGTACCTTGGAGCAACTAGATTTTTTTGAAGCTTTAAATTTGCAAGGTACGATGAATCACACAAAACTACGCATAGTATAAATTTCAAGTATGTAAATTCTTAGTATTGATCTCAATGCATGATTTATTTATTTGTGTATAAGAATTAGAGTAGATTTTGAAAAAATAAAATATTTTCATAGTTTCCTTCAACGATGGAACCCTTGATTTCTTTTTGGCTCCTTTTTTTTAAGTGGCCGTAAAATTTAACATTAGGGTTTAACTCCCTCTATTATTTCACAATTAGGATTTTTTAGGAACTTTAGATTTAAAGGGATTGTGCTTCTATATATAATGCATTGAGCCTTTGATGCAATTGGACCACTTATTGCATCAAATCCTAAACCTCATCCCTGTCAGTGTTTTTCTAAGAAAATGTTTTCATGATTTTCAGTGCAGACAGTTTCGTAGAACTTATCATTGCACTTTTAATAAAATGCACCATTTGGATGTAGTTTTTTTATAAAAAATTTTAGGTATTTTTTAGTGCGTTGTGCATAGAAAGTCACACTAGTTATGTTGAATAAATTTATAATAATGAGAAAGTTGTAGCTTATTTTTTTTAAATTTATTCTTTTTTATTAGTGCTTAATTATTTTGAATGCATCAGTGTGTATATAGTGTAGAAGAACCAAGTCATTTTTTATTCATAAAGAGCACCAATATGGGGAACTATTTTTTAGTTGAAAATTATGTAATTTATTTGTTTAATATACTTAATAGCTTTTCTATTTAATGGTTCAGCTTGTTTATTAATATAAATTGTGTGATAAGAGTTTAGGGAACAATAATTCTAATCAACACAATGGTAGCACATCCAAAAAGGTGAAACGAACAAGTTCTTTGTAATTTCAATATAAATTCATATGTTTTAATTATATGTAAGCTTAATTATTGTGTGCCATGGAGAGCCAAAAAATACGGAAACTTGATAAGATTCTTTGCAATATAAGTGTAGAAGAGCGTAAAACCTTGATGGAAAAGTTGTAGAGGGATGAATCAAGTGAATAAAAAAGTAATCAATATGATTTTTTTTCTTGAATTATTAGTAAAAATGCACTTAAGAATATTCACTGACATGTTTCAAACAATCTATTTCATGTATGTTGAATGCTTTATAGGGACCAACATTAAGGGAAGGGAATGTTGTCTTAACAAAATAAAATTATATAAGATATAAATTATGATGAATTGGTTTTTAACTCATTTGGACTTGTGCTAGAAGTTAATGAAAGGGGAAAATTTTTATTAAAATAAAACTATGAAGTATATAGTGGAAAGAAAGTATAGACGTACTTTCCACTTACAATACACAAAAAAATCCAATCAATTCAAGAATCAGGTTATATTTAAATTATAGGAATCGTTTCCAGAGCGATGGTCAATGAGTCTTGTTAGACCTACATTAGAAAAAACATACAACAACAAAACAAATAATTAAAAAAAAAACAATATTCCTAAACACGTTTTTCTAGAACAACTATATACTAATACACATCATTCCTTTATTAATATTAATTATGCTATATATACTTTTCACATAAATATAAAAATAGTTTAATGGAATTTTATTTTTTCAAAAAGATTATGATAATTCCAAAGGACGAACAAGGTGATATCCGAAAAATTCTTGTAGGGATGTCTAGAAAAGTATGCAAGTAGATGGTCAAACAAATGGACATAATTTCATCGCAGGAGGATTTATCTCAACAACAATGTGCTTCAAATGTATGTAATCATTATTTTTTTCTATTATATGCATATAATTAATTAATTTAGAATTCAATAGAAATGTTCATGTGTTTTGTTTCCAAAAGAAAAACAAAATGGAACCCATTCAACACATAAGATAAGAGGATAAGGGAAAAATGGGTTAATATCAAGTGTGTGAGTAATTATGATTTACTTATAAGATCTTAATAATTTATATCAGACTAACCATCATTGGATGTCTTCAAACATGTACTAACACAGAAAGACTATCCAACAAAATAATTGATTGAAATTGGGTTAAGTATGGGTTGTGAGTATATGTTGACATATGGAAAACTAATTGTGGATTTTTTAAGAATACATGTTGTTTTATTTATCTCATTTTATAAATAATGGAATGCCAAAAAAACTTTACATTAAATCTTTTCTTTGTGATGGGGTATAAAACTTGCAGTAAACACATTATGGAGTGGAGCCAAGAGAATAGTTGTTGAGAGACGACTGCCAGGCCTAAAATATGTTTATTAAAAATCCATCATTCAATTGTCAACTTGATAGTCCATAGACTTAGAGAAAAAATATGGTAAATGTATAATTATATCCTATGTATTATAAACTAAATAATAAGATACATTTAACATGAAAGACAATAGCTATTTACCTAAGAATCAATACAAAGAACAAGTTCGAGAAAACCAAGTTATGCTACAAGTATTTAAATGGAAAAACAAACTATTATGAGATCTTGTCTAATGCAAAACCCACCTTAAATGAGATATATAATATATTGTTCTATAAAATAATTACCGTTCAAACAATGAACAAACTAAGTTTTATTTATGAGTTATGATTTTCAAAAGCCAAAATACTCCCAAATGTAAAAGCTATGAAATTTCTATTTGTAAAATTATTGACTATGATAATAACACACTACTTAAACTAATGTAGAAGAAATTTCTAAATTAAAAAATAAATTAATGAAATCGAAAACAAAACAAGTGGAATAAGCAACAAAGTTGCTTAATACCTGCCTCCTAAGAAGAGATTGAAAATATATAGCAATAGGATAATTTTGCTATAAAAATATATGATAAAACAAATATAATTACAATTTGAAAGAAATTAAAACAAAAATTAATTAAAAAATGTCCATTTAAATACTATATAGGTTATTGCAATGTAGCATAAAACAAGCATATTCAATCTTCCTTACATACTTCTAGTAATATTCTTGACTTATGTTATAAAAATATGCAAGTTTCTTTATAGACTAGCATAAATAGGAAATGAGAAATAATAGCTTATAAGACTATAAATTAATATCATTGTTGTGAGAATAGTTTATTTATATTTTATTATAAATTTATAATGTTATACAAATATGCAAGTTTTTTTTTATAGACTAGCATAAATAGGAGATGAGAAATAATAGCTTATAAGACTATAAATTAATTTCATTGTTGTGAGAATAGTTTATTTATAATTTAAATTTAAAATAAATTTAATTATTTTAAATTGAAAAATAAAAATTTAGTTAAATATTTCGAATAATGGATTTTCCAAGAATAATTTATAGATAGTTCAAAAAAAACTATTGTTATCAAATAACATGCATATATCTACTTGTTGGGAAAAAAACATGAAACTTAACATAAAAAAAAGACATTTTTAAAAGAAAAATATGCTATACATTGGATTTTGTCTTTCATCTGGTTTTAAATACTATTTTCTTAATTCCATTGTGCCCAATTTCTAGCATTCTTAGCCTTTCATGATGAGATTGTAGTCTATTATGAAAATTTTACTATTCTTCATTATCTAATACATTTTAGTTTTTTATTTGATGATGATGATGATGATGGTTAACATCCCCCGTGACCAAAATTTGCTCTATCGGACCTTAAAAAGGAAATTAATCATTTATATAACTAAATATACATTTAAGTTATGATGGCAATTTGGATGTTTAATAAATACAAAATTGTATTATAAAATTTGGATAGTTTAAGAAAGAAATATAAATAAAATAATATTTTTTGATAATTTTTAATTATATTATAAATCTAGTTATCTAACATTCTATTTGCTATAAATATTGAAATGACAAATTTTATCTGGTTTTGATACTTTTTCATTTTCCAAATAAAAATATAATATAAAAAATTATAAAATGACATCCGTACCAAATAAATGTAAGTATATCATTTATATTTAATTAGTTTTGGATGTGTAAGTGAAATATACTAGTACTAGTGACATCCATATTTAATTTGATATAAGTGATCACATAAATGGAAAAATCTAAAAACCTAGTTTCTCCGGCTCGTTAGTCTAACTTACTTTAGATTATTTTTTCAAAATAAGTTGAAATTTTAAAATAAAAAATCCTAAGTTAAAAATTGCTAAGATTAATCAAAACATCAAATTATGACATAAGTTTTGATAATAAATCTAACCGACAATCAATTAATGAACTAAGTGATTGTGAAAGGATGCGAAGAGTGATTATCATGCCAGGGTTTCTGTAGATTTCTAACTTTTGACACGCCATGAGATTCGCTTTGGAAATTTTATACTTATGGATCATCTGGTGGATGCTATCCGGTAAACAAAATGGCAAGTCAAAGCTTGATGAAATACATTATCCACGGAATTTTGATGCGTACACAATTTTGGGATTGTCCTCATAAAGAAAATAGATGCTAAAAGAAGACCGAGAATCTGATCAACAATTTGATTAGTAGGTCGGAAGAATGTTCACAAAGAAACCCATAAGAAATCCAACTGTCGACCCGTCTATTTACAAAATTAGTAGCTTAATATAGTAAAAATAACAAATTATTTAGAAAAAAAATGTTCATAATGAATTTAAATCCAATAGCATCATTTAAATTTATGAACCAACATATTTAATATAGACCTTATCTTCAGAGTTAACATTAATTAATTAATATTAAACTTTCAAATATTAATTAATTAACAATTTCTCAAATATGCAGGCGTTGTTAATATTAATTATTGCGCAGAGAGGCGCTCTCCATCCCAATATAGGGGAGATCCTAAATATAAAAATATTACATGTCGACCTAAAAATAAAATATCCTAGAAATTTATTTTATATTTAACAAGCCATCAACCATTTACAAATTGGCCATGTTAATGACCATTTATTTGTAGTGTTAATGACAGGTCAATTCTACGGCCCATGTAGTCATCATTTTAACATTTACCCATATTATTCCTTCGTGATCAATCATGTTCATAGCGAAGGTTTTAAACTCTAATTTAGAAACAATGTAATAAGATTTTGGACTGTATAAATTATTCAAAGTTTCTACTCTACTTACTATAATTTGAAATATTTTTTTTTCTCCTCTAGAAAACTATTACAGTGGGTCATTTTTGTCCTTCCCATATGTGTCCGACACCTGGTAAATTATATTATATATGACAAGTAAATTATATATAATAATATATGTATACAGGCTCAATTATCTGTTGTTTGTTTTTTCAACTATAATTTACAAACAATGTAATAAGATTTCAGTTCCTTCCCTTCATATTATCCAAACCATTGAATATTGCTATTACAATTATCTATCTAAACTAGCTACTCTATGGCTTGTTGAAATTGGAAAAAATGTTTATATTTGTGATGTTCTGATGATGATATATTGCAAATGCATTTAGTTTTTGTTTTTATGATGATGATATATTGCAAACGTTAATGCAGAAAATTTTGAAATTTTGAAAAGGATTTTGAGCGAGATATTGATGGAAGACCGTATATTATCCTTATGATGGCAAGTAGAGAAAATTCATAGAAAATTCATTTACTAAGATTTCTCTTCATTTAGAAATAACAAGTAGAGAAAATTCATTTAGTAAGATCTCTCTTCATTTAGAATAGAAATAACTGAGAGACGTATAAATTGTATATATTTAAAATTGTATATATTTATTGCACCTAGAAATATCAAATATGGTGTTTTATTTCTTGTAATATATATATATATATATATATATATATATATATATAAGCAACTGAAGCTAGTAAAATAGGAGAAACTTATATTCATAAACTAGGAGAAACTTGTATTCATAAAATAGGAGAAACTTATATACATTACTTCTTAGAGGCTTGGCTTAGATAATGTTCAAGATCCCCTAATTTTTCCTTTTGTTCCAAAAATTCCTTGTCTTCCTATACAACATCAGGATTTGCTCCTCCCCAATCACATATGTGTCACATACTTCCTTAGCTCCATGAAGATTCTCCGATACACTAACTGTAGCAAAGGACTCATATCTAAGATGATTTTGACCATAGAAAATCCCATCCAAAACTTTGTTGGGATGCTTTTCTTTGCGCATTTGAACATAACATATCGCCATAACAGGTAGCTACATCAAACAAGAGTTAACAGTCCATAAAAATAAAATGGAGAAAGTCGAAATGAAATAAAAAATGATAAAAAAAAAGAAAAACTGGTCTCTGCTCTCACGAAACTAAATCAATGTTTAAACAACATTACAGTCCCGTCCTCCTGGTCCCAGGTTCAAAAGTAAATTTCAAAGTTTAAATAAAAACAAAATAAGCCTAACTGCTTATTTAGTTCATTCAAAAGAAATGTCCAGTTCCACATAAGTGCTGAAACCCTATCTACATCTAGATGGTAGTTCCTCAAAATGGAAATCCAGATTTTTAGTCGGAAGGTCGATTCGGAGAGGTCCCCTCCAGAACCCTAACCTCCCTGCTTACCTGTGGCGCTAGTAGTTCTCCATTAGTGGAATCACTTTGGCATGAAGGAAAAAAACATTTCCCCTCACAAAATAGATAGGCCAAAAAAATGCAATACAAAAAGGCAATACTCCTAATGGTTCTCGCTATGTTCACATTAATTAACAAAACAAGTGCACCAATCTCTTTCTAAATGGTCTTTTTTCCAATCTCATCTTTGATTATGGGTACATTTTCGTCACTCTCAACCTTTATTTTAGTCTCTCCTCCTCTAATCTAACTCTTGGATGTGATAAATCCCCCATAAAAAGAATTTGGACGTGATAAATCATCATATAAGTAAAAGTTGAATCACTTGCGATTTCTTTGTATTATCATCATATAAACTATTTTTTCTTGTTTTATATAAAGCTACACCAACCTTTAACATGGACGAATAAATTATTAAAAATATAACTAACTTACCAACTTACTTGTATTTAACATTTTTCATTTAAAAATTCAAATTCAAAAATTATTAAATATTTTTATTAGATTTAATATTTTATAAATAAACATTAAATACCTTTTATTTACCTTCTTTTTTATTTATATATATCAATTTTTATTATTATATTATTTTAATAACATATTACTTACTAAATACAGTGAAACCATAAATATTGCAGATTAATATATTATTTTAAAGGTATGTTTCAACTTTTTATTATATCTATTATTTAAATTGAAAGGCTAAAAATATACGATTATAACATCATTTAGTTCCCTTGAGTATTGAAAAATATTATAACTATAAGAATTGTGCAAATAATTCTTATAATGATAAGCATTTTGAAAATAGTACCCATAAGATTCTCACAGCCATATAAAGCATTACGCAAATGAAAACCCAATCGAACAAAGTATGAAGGTTATCATCTCATATTTGAGAATTTATGCTATTGTCATCTTTTATTTAGCTGAAATATGTATATGGATGGGAGACATTATGGCCTTAATTTCTCATCCGTATGTATAAATACTAGAAGATATTTTAATAAAATTTTCAAACCGTGGTGCAATTAATCAAGGTTCTAAAGAGAACATTGTTCGAATTGCATGGAATTCAAAGCTCCCACTTGCCTTTCAGAACTAGAAGTATTTTGCATCCACTAACATTTTAAGCAGTCCGTGGGCAGAATGAATTCTAATATTTTTGAGAGTGAAGAAAATAAAGTTGCTTCTACTGCTTGTGGATTTGAGTAGTTTCCTTAACATTTCTCATTAATGCAATGTAATATTAATCCCTCTACTCTTGTTGGGAAAATTTATGTTAAGCATCTTGACTATGACGAGGAAACGATATTGAATTTCCCCTTGGTAAAAACTCTCATAGAGATGGATGTGGAATTTATCCATTTGAACTCCAAGACAAGTGATCATCAGAGATCAACACAACCATAAGTTCTATTTCTTCTTTAGTGAGACCTGAGACAAGTGATCATCAAAGATCAACACAGTCGTTTTGTTTCTTCTTTAGTGCCACCCGACCCGAGGGAGAATAGGTTATATTTAACTATTTATATTTAAAAACTTTATTCTGGAAAGGGGACAAAATTCAAGAGCATGCTAATCCCAACAGCCAATACAGTATGCTCAAAAATTCATGGGTGGAAATAAATTTAAATATATGTCATAAATTTTCTCAAAAATTCATGATTGGAAATAAATTTAAATATATGCCATAAAATTCATTAAAAAGCTATATTTTTTTGTAAGATCTTAATAGAGGAAAAATTATTGATTGACAACTGGAAAGGCTTTCAACTGACAGCCTTCCCCTTATAAAATCTATAGCCACCGAATTCATGCAAGCCGTTAAACTCCATAGCCACCGAATTCATACAAGCCGTTAGAGACCGTTCTTCTAATTCATACAAGCGGTTAGAGACTGTTATTTTTATGCACCTTCTAAAATTACTGAACATAAAAAGTTGTTAATAAATTATTACCGAATTCATACAAAGCTGTTAGAGCCTTCTCTCACGCACATTCTGAAATTAATCAAATACTTTTAAAATTCTTCATGCGATATTTCCTAACGAGCTATCATGAATTTCTGCTGTCAAAAAAAATATTGCAGAGTGATCTTACAAACTGTGCTTACTATTCTCTGAACGAACCTCCCCACAAATCGAATCTGAACTGATAATTGGGAAGAACCAAACAAATCAACCACAATTTAATAACTATGTTTAACATGAAAATAATTTATAAAAGTACTAATTTCACATTTCTACCAAACATGTAAATCCTGGTCCTACAATTGACACGACGTAATTGAAGCAGATAGTTCTACCACGTTTCAATCTTAGCTTTTGCATGGTAATGAATTTAGACATCTCAATTACCATGCTGGTCAACCTTTCCATGCTAACCAGTTGCAGGCTATAAAGAGGATGTAAATACCATATTGTAGTGTGATGTGTACGAGGTATGATGTGAAGAACATTATAAGTGAACAGGTGTTTGAATTCTCGAATGCATGCAGGTGTTTGAAGCCTCGAATGCATGCATCTATCAGCATGAATATGTATATATATATTGATATCCCCAAACCATCACGTTATTCTTTATTCCATTCCAAACTTCTCTTCTTTTGGATTTTGAAGTGCGCTTGTCTACAGAGACGATCGATGAGGCTGGATGGAACCAATATCCATAACTGGTATTAGGTGGAAAAAGACTGTGTGGAGTAGTAAAAGAAGATGCTATCCCACCTCCTGGAGGACATTGCCATCATGAACAGAGAGGGGAATTTGTGGATCAGAAAAACTAAGGTGGAGAAGTGGATGGAGAGGCATGCGTCAATATTGGCCACAAAATTAGTGTTAGGGACCTCTAGGAGGCGAGGCCAAGGACGCCCAACATGTAACTCTCGCCAAGGTGACTTCCTCACTTGAAACATTTTACAAAATTACACAGAAAACAATGATGTCTGAAAAGAATTTTAATAGAATTCTTTTCATTGAAATGTTGTTAGGATTACCTTGATTTTGAAGTGCTTTTGACGAAAGGTCTCCACTCTGTTGGAAATGTCTCTGCACTGTAAAAGTTGAATTTGATATCATCTACGAATACGCATATATGGTATATTTAGTCATTTCTACTGAGCACCCAACCCATTTGGACCTAGTGAGCAAAAGCTTCAAAATCAAGCTAGATTTCAAAGGAAAAAATCCCAGCACCAAACGCTTATAAAGTTCATCGCTTGCACATCCCTGCAGTTATTTTCTTCTCAACATTCAAATTTATTGAAGATATTTATAAACCTCTAAATGTAATCATGCTCGTGCTTCTTGTACATTTGTCCCTAGTTATTTTCTTCTCAACATTCAAATTTATTGCAGATATGTCTAAACCTCTAAATGTACTCATGCTCGTGCTTCTTATACAGTTGTCCCCTTTCTAGATTAAAGGTTTTTCACCCTCCCTCTCAGTTCCTCTCCCTTAATCGAAGGCCCAAAGTGAATCCATTTGGATATTGAGAATGATTGGGGGATTGGATGAAGCACCGCCTCTCCTCATCTTTGTTTCGTTAGACAGTGAGATATTTTTTTGATACCAGCAAATAACTGTGTAAAAGGTCATGGAAGGAGGCATCCAATTATGAATTTAATAAGGATTGATGCTCCCTTCTCTTCCTCAACCCCCTGCCTTCCAATCAAATTCTCCAGGCCTGAATACTCGACTCAGTCGACTGTTTAGGCACGATAGAGGACAGTGGACACATCACTTGCAGAGGAAAGCGTATAATCCTCTCAATATTCTTGATATTTGCATATATTTTGTGTCCTTACAGTACATCAAAGCATGGGATCTGACCCATTTATTATCTTTCATTTCTACGATGGATACCAAAGAATCCCCTATCGTAGTGCTTTCACTAGTTTCTTGATCTCACTAGTTTCTTGATCATAGTCCCTCAATAGTTTCTTCCATGGCTCTGTTATATTTCTTCTAATCGTTTCAGGAAGGACAAATTAATGGATGCAGAACAAATACCCACTTAAAGATGTTTTCAACGTGCTTTGTGTCTCACTTTCACCAAAGTTTCTCCTGGTCCAGTTACCCAGGCTAAATTCATACTACACAGGAAGAGTGGATGTCGTGTGAGGAAGGTGATATCCTCTGATTGAAGAGGGACGACAACTGTGGTGGCATATTTTACTGATGATAAGTGGTGTAGACCTTTCCTAACATGGTGTAAATTAAAGGAAGACTATATAGAAGATAACTACAGTCCATGCAACTACATGGCAGATCCAGGGTGATTGTAGTCAATGCACTCTCATAGCAGGTCACTGAAGTATATGCAATTTGTAGTCTGGCCAGTAAAGACGATGAGGAGAGTCCACCAAATAGAAAAAACCAACCGACATTCCAAGGGAATATGGAGGACACGCATAAAAAAATTGTAGCCCATGCAACTACACAGCAAATCCACCATGACTGTAGTCGATGAGATTCAGTCGATGCAATCTCATAGCAGGTCACTGGATTCGATGCAATTTATAGTCTGGGAACCTATTATCTTGCATTCGGAGATGCCAGAGCGAACGGCACCAGGCGACGCTGGAAGGAATATAATTTTTATTTTTTTATTTTTATTATTATGACGCCAGGTGGACACATGTCAACCCAAATCCAGATACCAAATCCCAAGGCTGACATCACTTCCTATCCACCAATCAGCTGTTGACAAAAATTGCTTTTTAACAAAATTAAAAAAAAAAATTACAAACCCCTAAGTCTCACTTTGCAAAACAGGTTTTTATTTTTTAAAACTGCCTCAAAAGGCACCAAGTAATAGCAAAGTCAAAGCAAATTCAAAGCTGATCGATTACAATATACTTGCCTGGGGCAGGTATAATAAGATATTAAATCTAACCCTATACACTTTAAGATATCTGATCACATGAAAAGCTTAATTAAACCTAAAAAATAGATCAAGGAAAAACTATCTAGATTAATTATTGAAATTCTATGTGGAATCTACTCAAGAACTTGTCAATTTCTAAGTGAAAACCCTTAAAAGATCCCTAAACCTATGGTCAAAATGAACACGCGAGTTTAAGAAAAATTCCAAAGCTTAATAGTTTTTATATTTGTTTATTTTTTAAAGACTAATATGAAAATATTTATACAAAAACTATTTCAAACCAATCCCTAGAACATTCTACTTATTATTACAAATCTTATTTATTAGTAAATAAAATTGTAAGCTATTCTAACTAATTCTACCACACACACAAATCAATATCTTTTTACAGCTATGAAACATAGTGTGTATGAACAAATGAAATATTTTTGAACTTACTCAATGTTAATCACATCCAATCCACATGCAAAAAGCTATTTAACTAATTATTAAAATGCATATGAGTGTACTTACACAAGTTTGTACTTACACAAGTTTATTGTATATAACTACAATCTATGGTAATAAAAATGCAGACAAATTAAATAGGAATAACTAAATTAATGAAAACGAGTTTTGCTATTGGAAATAAATGCACAAAAAGAAAGAAACATATGAAGATTATATTCGATCCACTTTGTTAGAACATCATACCACCTAGTACCATCGTCACATACACCTAGGACACACTTTCATTTGTTTTGTACTTATGTCATATGGTCCAAACCTTGGTTATGTTGGTCTAGCAAGGTATTTGGTGTTTTGGATGCATTAATGCACCCAAGTGCCCACATTTGACCATTATGGATGGACATGCGCCTTCATTTATGATTTTTTAGTCCTTGGTGTGCTCCCACTCCTTAAAACATGGAAACCGGTTGACCAGAGGCTCCCATGCATGGTATTTCGATGTTTTGGATCTTTTGGACCATTTATTGCTTTCTAGAGTCTCTCCCATTCACCCATGCACTCTAGCACACCTATCCTACCCTCATTCATGTACTAACATACTTCACCCACCTTCACATGGCCCTTCATCATCATTGATTCTATTTTGAGCTCATTGGTCCACCTAGGGGGTTTTGAGGTCCGATCTAAGCCTTCCACATGTATGCATCCAATTTTCCTCCAAAGGATAAAATTTTTCTCCTATTGTATTATAATCATGTTTCATACATATTTACATGTTGGACGGTAATATAAACTTCAATTATTTGGCACTATTCCTATGTGTTAATTTTGTTATTTTCATTGTTTTTTTACATAGTTTGTGAAATTATTGAGTTTTGAGGATTCCATTAGCTCCTATATCTTGATGTGAATCATATTTTCACATGGTATTAGATATATTTTGATCTTCAATTTGAATTCAAATATTTTGAGTTTCTATCTAGGGTCTCTTCCAGAAAAATTTAAGTTTTTGCATTATAGGTAGTTCCAGTGTCTTTGTCACTTAGTGTGCAAGAATAAATGGAGAAGAGCCATGTATTTCTTACTGAATTCAATTATTTTGAATGGAATGTCAAAATTGTTATCCAGCTGAGATCAAAATGCCTCTACAGAGTCACCGTGGGGACTGAGAACAAGCCCAACTCTACTGTGGAAAAATCGAAGTACTTCAACAAGTTGGATGAGGTATTCATGATGCTTTGTATCAGTATTTTGAGGGATATTCTCTTCCATGTAGAATTAATTTCTTTCTACTTTCTCTCCACTTAGAAAGAAACTTGACCGTCACGAATTGGTATGAAGAATTTCCTCATAAATTTTTTTATTGACTCGAGCAGTTGATCGATGCATTCAGTATTGATTGGGATTATGATATTGAAGAACATGAAATAAAGAATATGATCAACCATGAGGGAAGAAACATTGGGAAATATTCAGATGCGAGATGGTTCTAGTGAAGGAATCGAAGAGGATATTCCATTTGAATTTAAATTCCTTGATAATACAACCGTTGTAGAAATGGAAGTATATTTTTCTCCACTCAACCTATCAAAGTTCCCAAGTTACCCAGATGGAATACAGCATGAACTATGGAATCCTTTCAGCGATCAAAATGAATATTATGTCGAGGACTTGGTTCCCAAGTTTTTGTTGTTATTCCTAGAGGAAGTTGAGTTGGAAGAAGTTGTTTATATGAGATTGTTCACTCTTCACCTAGAAGAAAAGGCTCGTGTGTGGTTCACAAATTTACTGAAAGATAAGATATGTTTTATTGTTTTGGTGTCCTTCTAGAGTTGCAATAAGGCTCTCCCCTAGGAGGTTTTGACTTTCGAAGTAGTTTGGGAACAATGGCTAAGGTGAGAGTGGTCACTTTACCTACACATGTTTATCGATGGCTTAGACTACCATTTCATCCTGTAAGACATTTTGTTTTTGTAATTCTACACAGATCTATTAAAATATAAGGAAAAAATGTACAAAAATAACCCTAACCAGAGGAGGTCTCAAGTGGTGAAACCACCACGTAGGCCTCTCAAAAACTGAGTCGTCTATGAAAACCAGAGATGAAATTGTTCATGAAGGTAAGACTAGTAGAGTACCAAGTTTTATACAACATATCAGACATAGACATAGTTACAAGTTTAAAATTCAAAAATAGACAGAGACATAACGATACTTGACAATTCTTGCAAAATAACCTAGAAAAATAACTCGTTTCTACAAATGATGAGAGCATGCTTCAGAACGGGGGGTTTTCCTTAATTATGGGGCAACCCCATCTTTCCTCCTACAAAGGGCTGGACATGTTGGTGGCTACCACTTGAGCGAATTGAGGCTAATGTTGTTGCTGCTTTAGCTTCTGGCCAATCATGTTCTTCAAAAATTTGATGAGCGACTCCACTATCAAAGGGATGGGGAAAGGCGGTTCCTATGGAGCCGCAATCATGATGGCGTCCTAGGATATACCTCCTGACGCACTTCCACTACCACCTCCCCCAAGACCGACATGCACTATGCCCCCTGTTGCACTCCCAATTCCACCTCCCCCAAGACCACCATGCCTAGCATTGCCAACCGTTCCTTTCCATGCGAACACATTGAGCAGGGCTATGAGCTGAGGATCAATTTTAGACATTCTAGCTTTCATTGCGAAAAGAGAGTCACAGGTGTCTGACCAGTTGCAAAGCATGTTTTCAACAATATTACATAACATATTTTTAACAAGCCAGTAGTGATTTACTTGGCTTCCTCCCTTCCCAGAAGCAAGCTGTTGGTTGAGGACCCTCCCCTCCCAGTATTCAACAAGGATGCAGACCTGAGGAGAGATATGATTTTCATAATCTTCAGTGATTTGCAGGCTGCACCCACTCTAGGATTTTCCCTTTCCCGAGATAACATGATGCGATGTTCCCCTCTGTCTCAACATGTTTGTTAGACATAACCTCATCTGAAGGAGAAGGAGAGCGTGGAGGTCACTGGAATCTACAAGCTGATCCTTGCAAAAATACCCCAACCAAATAAAGACGCCACCTTGAGGTGGAGGCCAAACTCCCAAGTGCTCAGTGAACCCAAAATCGCTCAGAGCCGAGCCTACCCCAGCAAAGATAGTGAAACAGTTCTTCATGGTGAAGATAACCCCCATATGACCAGCCCAAGTACATGCACACATTGAATGGATTTGTGATTCCATGAAAGCTTAGGAGGAGGATAAGGTGTCTCCACCCTTTATCGCAGGTGCCGAAGAGACTTGCAGATCTTCTCCCACACACGAGGAACATCGAGAGGTCTTGGAGGTAATGATGGATTGGTTGATGGACGTGTCGGGTACATGCTACTCGCTACGTGAAGGGTGCACAGGCTGAGGCATGGCACGTTGATGGCCTGCTACACTATCACCCGCATCTGGGACATCCTGTAACATGTTACATTTATTTAAGTTGATGTATTACAATTGATTTAATTTTATGTATGTGAATATATAATCATTAACAAAATATTATAATTATTATAATTCTAAGTGTATGTGTTTTCTATTTTTTTTTAACATTGAATAATGTTATAATAAAATATTAAAAAAATATTTATAAATTCTAAAATATAATTTGACACATATTTTATTTCTCTCTTTCATAGTTTATATCTATTTATTTGAAAATTCAAATTTCATTTGAAAAGTATTTATTCAATTTCATTATGTTTTAAATTTGTGAAATAAGCCTTTTACATTCACAAAATAAATTCAATCAATGTTTTGAATCGCAACTAATATTTGAGTCTCATTATTCCCATTATTAACATTTGAGTCTCATTATTCCAAATATTAGTATTGTATTATATTAACAAGTATATTTTTTTCTCATAATTCTATATTGTTTCATGTTGGGACGTAGATTTATTTAGGGTTAAAATTTAGCTTAGGGTGCTCGCACGAATTTGGTTCCACTTTTTAGTGCCACTTAAGAAATCGGAAACGCACTTCCGAAGTGTAAATCGAGAATGCATATGCATTATTGATGGTACATTCGGAATAACCCGAGCCCAAACACAAGGCTAAGGTTCATAAGAAAGTATCACATATGCATTTTATAAACTTAAATATCACATATGTGATATATATTGCAAGTGTGATATATCGCATATGTGATATATTGCATATGCGATATTGAAAACTAAAAAAAACAAAACAGAGGCCGTAGGCCTCATTTATCATTTGCACAGTGAAGTATCGGGAGAGCGATAAACTGCGTTGGCGAAAAACCGCACAGGCGATTTGTGTTTCACCATTTGGAGGTCGAGTTGGAGGTGGCTTGGCTCCAATGGAAGGTAACTTCTCATATCCATTACAATTTGTTTTCAATTATTTATTGTTTTTCTTAATTTCATAGTTTTTATAATTGTTTAAAACAAATTTAATAAAAAAAATTGAATTAAATCAAAGAATGATAAATTAAAACAATTTGTATTATTTTGTTTAAATCTTAATAGATAACAAAAATGAGCAAGATAATGTGGAAATGAACCCTCTAATAATCCAGAACCTAACCCAAACATGAACCCAAACCTGGAGGGGGGAAAATATCGAAACTCACAGATTCTTGCGCGTTTGGCGTCATTGAGATTCCTTAGCTCATCTATTAGAGGGGGGGATCATTTGAGACAGTCTTTAGCTGATGCATTGAACATAATAACAAACACAATTTCCAATTCCCAAGGATCTCTGTACAACATCAGCTCGTACAAATAATCTAGGAGGAAATACTACTCCAATGGATTGAGTTATAAAGACATCAAAGACCTAAATATTACAAAAGACCAATTATTTTCGTTATTCCGGGACCCTAGCACCAGATTGGTTCCACCCACCATTCGAGCACACATTTCCATAGACTGGTGCATGGAACTAAATATAAAGGACAATTGGATGGATTGTTTGTATATGGTATTCGATGATGACCCTCAAGGGAATAGGGACATCCCATTTCATTTCCTTAGGAAGTTGTATGCAGAATTCATCCTAGGGAAACATGTTAACTATTTCGATATCTTAGGCTTCTAGGGTGTTGGTCATGGGATGCCCCAAGATAGGGAAGGGGCCAGGACGGATCCTAACTATGTGCCAATTTCCTCCATGCACACCAAAACCCCCTTAGCTATATCCTCCTGGGGATCCTATGATTGAGGATACACAAGAGGCCTTATTTGACTTGGTAGATACATCTCTTCAGCATGGGACTGATGTCCAAGGCAATGTAGGCCAAAGGGTTGGCACTTCTAAGGTCGGCCCATCTGCATATCACATAAGAGATGCAGAGGATTCAAAGCATCATGTTACTCCACACCCTTGCACATGATGTGGAGGAATATGCTATGGCCCTGCTTCAGACTTCTGGGATGATGGATTACTTCGATTTGTAAGTAAAACTCATTATTTTCATATTATATTTTGTTTTAGATCACAATTTTCAATTGTTTTGCAATTTATTTCTATTTAATTATCTAAAAAATTATGTGAACAAATATACAGCTGGTGTCCCATGGCACACCAGAGTCGCATAGTCCACCGATCAATGTTGAGAACATTGATGCGGTTGTCAATATTGCATATGGGTTTGGTTCTTCACCATTAGCGGTAAGAACTATACTTGTTAATTTGTCAACTTTATTTACATATTTATATTATAGATTGTAACATTCAATACATCCTAATTTTGATACAACATATTTTATCCAGGGTGATCAGGATTAGTACATTGAATCTCAGCTTAGTCCCTCTCATGCAGAGGTAGTTTCTCAAACACAGGTATTATTTTAAATATGGTTTTAATTATGTTTCGCTTTCTTTGAAAAAATCATTTTTCATCCATCATGTATATGTCTCGTTTTCTTTTTATTATATGACATTGACATATGTTACATTATGTAGGAAACCATTGATCCATTGGTGCTTGAAGAGCACCAACGCGAGGTTGTTGCTGACCCACCTCTTCCCCCCCGCCAGGTACATGTATGTTTTTCTTTCTTTGAAAACATCATTTTTCGTCCATGTAGTATATATGTCTATGATTCTTTTTACTATCTGAATTCGACATATGTTATTTTATGCAGGCTTCTATTGAGGCACTGGTGCTTGAAGAGCACCAGATTGATGACCCGCCTATCATGAGCCAGTAGGTACGTTTATGTATCGCTTTCTTTTAATTGTGATTTTAATGATTTAACATGTACATTTTTCATTTTTGAAATTGTCTAATTGTATCTTTATCCTTTTGTACGTAGGAACGTGAGTTTCATGAATATGTACAAAAAGTGAGCTTCTTTGCTAGTACAAGTAGAAGTCCTTTTTTCTCATTGCTAGTTAATTGATCCATTGGTTACACACCTCCTCACGTCCCCCAAGTATATTTATACATTGCAGCTCTTGTTTATATTGCTTTTTGTACATGCAAGTATATTTTTTATTGTTTCCCCCATTGATATGTTTCTTTTTCTTTGTATTTTCTTACATTGACATATATGTTACTTTATGCAGGAATCTATTGAGACAGTGGTGCTTCAAGAGCACCAAAGCGAGGTTTTTTTCGACCCACCTCTGACAAGGCAGCAGGTAAGTTTATGTATCGCTTTCTTTGTACATTTATGTATGGCTTTCCTAATTTGGTGCTTTCTCTTTGTACGTATTTGTAGGTTTATGTATCGCTTTGACATATGTTACTTTATGCAGGAATCTATTGAGACATTGGTGATTAAAGAGCACCAAAGCGAGGTTGTTGTCGACCCACCTCTTCCCCCCAGCCCGATACATGTATGTTTCACTTTCTTTGGAAACATCATTTTCCCTCCATGTAGTATATATGTCTTTGATTCTTTTTATTATCTGAAATTGACATATATGTTACTTTATGCAGGCTTCTAATGAGGCACCGATTCTTGAAGAGAACCAAATCGGTGACCCACCTCTGACGAGCCAGTAGGTACGTTTATTTATCACTTTCTTTGTATATTTGTGTACCGCTATCTCTGATTTGGTGCTTGAAGAGACCCAAATCGGTGACCCGCCTCTTCCCCCCTAATGTACATGTATATTTGTTGACATTGGCATATATATTTTTTTATGCATCTTGATAGTGAGAAAGTGGTGCTTGAAGGGCACCCAATTGGGTTTTCTATTAGTGAGGCACCACGACCCACCATTACTTACTCATGTACAGTAAGTAAAAATTTTATTTTGGTTTTGGAATTTGAACAAATGTACATAGAATTTTTATAGGCCGGTAAACTAACTTACAAAATTTGGTTTTTCTGTAGTCTCCACTGATGCAACCTATCCCTCTTGTTTAGAAATGGGGATCACCAGTGAGCAGTCAGAAAAGAAAGCTAGACTTCTCCGAAGACATTGGAAGTGGCAGTGAAAGGCGGTATAACTAGAATAAATGTATAGGGGGGATACATAGATGTAACTTTTTTGTTTATATACACACAGATGTACTTTTTTATCCACTATTTTGTATTATGTCCATGTGGCATGCCAATTTTTGTAACATTATTTCTATACATATATAATATAAAGCAAGGTTCAAATTTATACATATATGGTTGACTTGATCTTGGAACATGATATGTGTGGTTCACAAGTGTGCTAACTTATGAATTTCCAATACTTAAAGAAATAATTTATGACTCATCAAGTTTTTAACATTATGGCTATCCTCAACTTTTTAACATCATAACCATACCATACGCTAACTAAATTACATACACTAACA